>JAHWFP010092871.1:6898-48009 GCA_023313725.1 Lithobius niger | reverse complement strand
AAAAATTGGTGAAAGTATCACATTTTCATCGTATTTGAACTTTTCGAATATAGATGCAAGTCACAAGATGCGTTTGAGTCAATTATATAACTTATTATCCTAACAAAAAAAAAAAAGAACTTGCAAACGAATTGTTAGCAAAGTCTCAAGTCGATTCGATCATAGAATCTTCTGTTGCAAACTCAACTCGAATAATATTATTCTACATGCACACATGGTTCAGTAATTCGGACGAAAGCTTAGTGACAACAGTATTACCTATGTTATTAACAAAGTAACTAAATAGCAAAAGAATTATTGCTAAAGAAATAAGAACCTATCAAAGAGTTCATGAGCCTTCACAATATAGGCTTTGTAGCCGTTTTAGATTTTAAAAGGCCTTCAAAATTCATTGACGCAAGATTTTGATGTTTCAGTATACATTTTAAAGGTTTCTTTCACTAGCATTCTAAAGGTTTAAATCTGGACCGCTACATACTTTTCTTCGTTCAGTGCTCCTAGGGAAGTACAAAGAGTGGTGGGACGCTTATGCAACCCCGACTTTGTCTTGGGCTGACGTTAAATCAGTTTTTCGTGAAGATTTTATGCAATATAAATCTGATGGCATTCTTTTTGTTGAGATTGCAACTACGCAACAACGTGCCAATCAGACATCTCTTGAATTTTTGGCTGGATTTTGAGCAAGTGTAGTAAACTAACTCGTCCTCTTGATGACGCGAGTGTCATGCAAATGTTTCTCGAAGGCCTATCTCAGAACGTCCGTGATTTTGTTGCTGGTAAGGACCCAAAAACGCTTCAGAGCTTGAAGGACGCGATTCGCAAACTACCTTCATTACATAAATTTCCTTCGCGTGAGAAGACAATTTCTCGCAATTTTAAACAAACTCACAGTATGAGTGTGGACTCTGTATTGAACTTGCCTGTGTCTAATTCTGTTTTGCATGCTTCTTTAAGGAATGCACCTTCTTCAAATGAAACTTCTGCTAGCTTTAGTGATAGGGGTGCCCCTGCACAGCCGATTAGCGGACGACAAAGTGCACGATTTACTGTGTCCAATCCTAGTTTAAACTCGGGGGTAAAACCTGGTGCCAACGATACTGCTCCAGTTGGACTGTCTCAAACTGCTGCAGGTAAGGTTCAGACTCAGGAAAGAATTCAGGTGATTTTTAGTGAGAGTGCTACACCGAACACATGTATTCAGGATAAGTCGCATTCCGAGGACGTTTCAGATAGTCAGAATACTGAATGCTAAATCAAAGAGGAAGGGTTGGTTACCTCATGAAGTTTGGGTAAGGGATAAGATTTGCAGAAAATGTAACTTAGTAGGTCACATTCAGCACGATTGCCCCTCGAAAAATGATGAGCTTTCAGCTCGTAGGGTGCCAATTGAGAATGATTTGTCTTACATTGATGCTATGATTAAAGGCTCGACTTTCGCCTGCTGTCTAGATTCAGGTGCTAAGCGCAGTGGTTTGTTAAGAGTCTTGGTTCAAGGTCATCGCACCGAATGAAGTCATGCGACCGTACGAGGGCACACCTTTTAAACTTGCGAGTGGAGAGACTGGCTTGAAACCACTAGGAGAAGTCACCCTCACAGTAATGATTCACGGACGTCACACGACCGTTGACTTTGTGATCTTCAAAGACCTTGGTGATAATTGTATCTCGGGAACAGATTACATGATGAAGTCAGGCCTTGTTCTCGACGTTGCTAACAGAAGAGCCTACTTCAATACGAACTTCAATGCACCTTTTCCGCTCAGAGAATGGTACAAGGGCAAAGACGCATCCTGTAACAGTACACCGATGTGGAAGATTGCGACATCATCCAGCGGTGAAGAAGGACATTTTAATGTGATGACACCTCAACAGTTCTTGCAACTCGACGAGATGTTGGACAAGAACGCAGACATTTTCCCTGGAAGATCGGGTTTGACCAACTTAACAGAGCACCGTATCAAGTTCAAGTCAGAACCTCGACCTTTTGTAGCCAAGTACCATCGTCAATCGCCACAGATGAGGCGTGAGATGCAGAAGATGATACGAGAGCTGGAAAAGGAGGATAAGATTGAACTTTCAGAGAGTCAATGGGGAAGTTTGTTCTTCATGAAAAGGAAGACTAATGGAACCTTCCGTCCCATTTTGGACTATCGCATGTTGAATGATCAGTTGGAGAACGATAGCTACCCTATGCCTCGCATAGAGGAGATGCTCGAATTCCTAGCAGGCAAAACGTATGTATCAGTGCTAGACGGACATTCTGGCTTTCACCAGATACCCATTGCGAAGGAATCAAGGGATTGTACAACTTTCATTTGTAGAGAAGGCGCTTGGAGATGGAAATGTTTGCCTTTTGGTTTGAAAAACTCCTCAGCAGTGTTTCAGAGGACCCTGACCAAGGCACTGGGAGACTTAATAGGGACAGTGTGTGTACTTTATGTTGATGACATAATTGTAGCCACCGCTTCCTGGGAAGAACATCTTGCTGCCATCGAGAAATCTTCAGCAGACTTAGGCAACACAGTTTCACGCTGAAACGGTCAAAATGTAACTTTTGCCTACCAATAATGACGGTCTTAGGAATTACAGTTGGAGCAAGAGGAATCCATCTAAAAGGAGAGCATATTGCTGCTGTCACGAACTACCCTCGACCAAAAGACGTGAAAGGTTTACAACGTTTTATGGGTTTGGCAAATTATTTTCGAAAATTTGTCAGAATTTCTCAACCATAGTCCGACCGATGACACGCCTGATAAGAAAGACTGAGAAGCTACTGTGGTCACCGGAAGCGGAAGAAGCCTTCCAGACTATTAAGACGAGAATTGTCAACTCGGATGCATTGCAGTTATCGGACTACTCGCAACCTTTTAAGTCGAGACGGTCGCAAGTGATGAAGGCATCGGAGCGATGATCACGCAAGAGAAGAACGGCGTACGACGTGCGGTAGAATTCTACAGTAGAACTCTTAGCGACAGAGAGCGTAAGTATAAGACTTTCGAAAAAGAGGCTCTCGCAGCTGTGACAGCGATTCACCGCTGGCGACATTATCTTGAAGGAACGCATTTTACGCTGCTGACCGATTGCGAAGCGTTAAAATGGGCCTTGAGTAACAAGCACAACACAGGAAGGACTGCACGTTGGGCTTTGCGTTTGCAAATGTTCGACTATAGTTTGTCATCGCCCTGGGAAAACAAACGTAGTGGCTGACGCCATGTCTAGAGCACCTTTGCCGATGTTTACAATCAGGCTGCAACCGAAGCTACCTGTCGACAGCAAAGACTCGTTGCGTGCAGAACAACGCAAAGACCCGGAAATCACGCTCGTAACTAAGATTCTCACATCACCTTTGGAGACCAAGAAGGATGTCTCTGCCAAGAAACTCGACCATGTACAGAAGAACTTTCAGATTCATGATGGTGTAGTGTATTATGAAGACAAATCGTTCAAGGACAGGGGAAGAAAGTTCGACAGACTACGAATTTATGTACCCCGTACCCTTCGTCACTCTTTCCTCTCGGAACAACATGATGCTGTTCAATCCTGTCACCTCGGCATTGCGAAAACAATGGAGCGACTGAGATCCATAGCTTTCTGGCCTGGAATGTTCAGGGATGCGAAACGTTACGTTCGGTCCTGCCACCAATGTCAAGTATCAAAGCCTACCCAGCAGACGAAGAAGGGGAAGATGATTCCAGTGATACCGACGGCACCAATGTCGCACTTGGGAATCGATTTTGTTGGCCCCATGCCTGCCACTACCCAAGGGAACCATTACGTACTCTCGATAGTAGATTACTTTACCAAGTGGGTATGGTTTGTGCCCACCCGCCATGCCACAGCTAGGGCAGCAGCGGTACATTTGTTCAAAGAAGTCGTCAGAAACAGAGGTCCACCGCAGGTACTTATATCGGACAACGGCCCGGCTTTTGTGTCAAAGCTCATTGAGGAGTTAGCGAAGTTGACTAACATGGAATTACGAAAGATCTGCGCGTACCACGCCCAGTAAAACGCAACAGAAAGAGTTAATCGTACACTGAAGAAAGCCATAAGATCGTACGTTGGTATGAAACACAACGCATGGGGACCGTTGTTACCCAACTTAGAAGTTGCCTTGCTAACGATTCCCCACGCAAGTACTGGCAGCACACCATTCTTTCTTATGTATGGACAAGACCCTTGGTCTGTTTCGAAGTTAGTATGTCTTCCAACCTAGAAACCCAACCAGACCCTTGATGCGTACTTAGAGGATCATCAACGTCACCTTGATGATGCCAGAGACCTTGCTAGAGCGCACCTGCAAGAGGCTGCAAGGAAATGCAAGATCACCTATGACACCAGACGAAGAAACTACCACTTCGCCGTGAATAAGCTCGTGAAATTGAAGGCTCACTTCAAATCTGATGCTTCGAAAGGCATATCGAAGAAATTGGCTCCAGTTTATCTTGCGCCGTATCGCATTCTTCAACGAAAGCGAGACCTCAACTATGTGGTGCAAAACATAGATAACTTGAACGATATGCGGACTGTCAATGTCGTTGATCTAGAGCCGTATTATGACCCAGTGAGCATGATGGACGAATAAGACGATGAACGATGCCTTGAGGAAGAAGAGAAACCCTTTTTCCACCCCGACATCGAAGACATTGTCTGTGGTACAAAGACTTTGCCTGTGCAGAAAGTCTACCCTGGTGACATTCCGATTCCTTCGGACGACCCAGCCGATAAGCTACAGGGAGGCAACAAGTATGTTTGGCAAAAGAATCGCGAATTCGACTGTTTACCCTACTACAGGTTAGGTGAAGAGGTGAAATTTTTCACGAGGATTGCCGATGATGGGAAACCGGAATTCGAAGGACCCTTCAGAGTTGTGAAGTGCCTGACTCAGTTCCTCTAGTCTTCAGAGTTCGACTGATCCCAACGATGTGCGTAACCAGATCCACGTCTACAGCATTCACCGATTTCTCATGTTTGGGCTCCCATCATGGTGAAACATGGAGTGCGCAGTGTTCTTCAAGAAAGCTCAGCTGACGAACTTTCCGATGGTGTAACGAGTGATAGTGGTGTTGATAAACTTTCCGTTGATACCAGTGTTGCTTCGGCATCTAACAAACTTTCTGTTGATGCTCCAGAGTTTATTCCGAGATCACAAGTGCTTCAGCAAATTCACAGTGATGATGACAGTGAGTGGTCAGATGTTGACGAAGATGACAGTGTTGTTACCCAACCCTCGTCTCCACCACACGTATTGCTCAGAAGACACTACCTACCTTTCCATGTGTCAAAGGTGCGGTTACAACGGTGATTAACCGACCAAGAGACAGATTCGGAAACCGCTGAGTTACAGAATGAGTAGAATCTTCCAGCATGAATCTGACAGCAGCGCGATTTTCTCTTTCTCGAAAGTCTTACCATCTGAATGGTGCCTTGTTACGCACGAACCGCGCGATAATCTTGATCAGTGTTCGTTTGTTCGACACTGTGATTCTTTGACAGTTTAACTTAAAGTTAGTTATTTGAGCCGAGATTAGTTTCTCCGTTTTCTCGTAAATTTTCCGTTCACTCGTAATGTTTAGGTGATTATCTTCTCTATTAATTGTATTGTGGGAGATAATTTTTGTTGTATAATTGGGTGGATGACGATTTCTGTTTGGCTTGCGATTTACACATTGGCAGCGTTGCTTAGTAACCCGGGGACCTTTGTTGACAACGCGTTGTAGCCTGCAGTCGTTCGCGATAGGGCAATTAAAATGTACGCTGGGTTGGGTCTCCGGATAGGTTCATTGGAGCAGTACGCGCTGGAGTGGATTTCTTTCCGACGAGAGCAGAAGCTGAAACACCACATTTCAATATAAGCGTAGACTATCTGTTTTTGAATGTTTCATGTTCATTTTTTTTATCGATTTACTATTGATGTAAGTCTTTCCCTGTATACTCGCTTTTGCATCGCCCGGAGGTCGATTTCGGGGAGGGGGTGCTTGTGGCGAGTTCACAGTGGGCATTGAACGCCACTCGCTACGTGCGAGAGTTCGCCACCAGGCGTGACATGCATTCAGAGATGAGTTGAGTAAGGTTGCAGACGGTCAATGAGGACGCGAGATGCAATCACCAACCTGAAATCGGCGCTCAGGTGAGCAGAGCATTTATTCACGTCAATAAAAGCATTTTGATCTTAAACCGACTGAGTTTAATCCGAGGCAATAACCCGCGGAAGCACCAGGACGAAAGCTTGCCGCATGGTGCTGAACGGGCTCGAGTAGGTCAATGTCCTGGAGTAAGTATGGAGAGCAGACTGTTGTGGCATACTTCAGGATTGGTTGCACGTAGACATTAAATGCACAGACACGAGTTTCAGAATTGGCGTGGGCAAAGCACCGATTAAGAATGTAGAGGCGACGGAAGGCCTGGGCCGCGATTTTCCTGCAGTGGGTTAAGGAAGTGAGATCGGACGTAAACCAGACATGTATAAGTAAAGTTGGTTTATGACATTAAAATAATTGTAAGATAGATCAGACCTGGCTGACAAGGTTTTTCTTTAATCCAACATTCAATTTTAAAATGACTTGTAGAGATAAGTGGAGCTAAGCATAACAAAGTAGTTTTGTGTTCCGAGAAGCGAGCTGAGCCTACATGGTTCACATTTCTTATAACAAACTACATACGGTTTGAATCGAACACAGAAAATGTTCTTCAACTTCAGATGTTGCCCATGCATGAGTATTTCGCCAATTTCCAAAGGTGACGATGCCGCCATGTTTGATTTCAAATTTCGCTTATCGTGTCATCCTCCGTTCAGTCTTTAGGTCTACAAGTACAACGTCGGTTTTCCTGTTTAACTCTTGTTCCCAGGAACTTCAGATGGCGCTGCGATCGCAGCTGTAAAAGATCGGAACACTAGCAAGCTTACAGTTAGGTGTATGTAATCGTCCATTAAGTAGTTCGTCCAAGCTTCTACTATGTTAAAACTAATATTCCAACCGTTATAAAATTACAACTACCTCAACTCCCATTTCCATTTAGGCAATTACACAATTAAGATATCTTTACAGACATCTTAATTGCGCAGTTGCCTAAATGGACGTGGGAGTAGTTAAAGGCCTAATTCTGATACTATAAGAGCCTTGGAGCATTTTGGCAAGGGAGCTTCATGCTTATCACACTGAGCATGTAATTTTCTTCACGTCAAGCTGTAGTCAGTGATGCAATTATCTTTTATTACAAGTGGAAAAGTGGAATTTAATTTTTTTTTGTTTTAGTGTGAAAGGTTTACCTTGTCTTAGGTATGCAAAACGATGAGTTAGTTAAATATGATGGCACAAATGTTCATGAAAAACCGGTTCTTACAATACTACCATCACTTGAACAAGACCGCAGGTTATCATAACCAATTGGTACCATGATGCACAGTTAGGACCAGCATACCTCCCAACCCTAACTGTTATTTGATTGAACAAAAAACTGGTTCCAATAAAAGCAACAGTTGCAACAAGCTTGGCTCACACATTTTTTTTAACTTTTATGTTTTAATACAATCCGAACTTGTGTGTGATTTAGCATGTAGAAGTTGCTTGAATTTTCGTTTTTTTATTGCTGAAGAAGGTGAACGACCCTAACTTCACCGAAAATTTAATGAGAACTGTTTCACAGTTTCGTTTGGTGGTAAAGTGTATTCCTTCTATTACTTTGTTAATACCAACAGACACACAAAAAGGTCATTTATTAAGCAACTTATTTATGAAAATGGGAGAACATTTCAAATGGGAGATTTTCAAGATGGCCACTATAAAATTAAAGATGGCAGCTGGAGGAAGTGGTTCCTATCAAAAATTGAAAGCAAGGGCCCTATGTAGCACATGGAAAAAATTTGGTAGTTTTGTCCGGTGTATTCACATTTTCATCATATGCTGTTGAAGTATTGGTATCTTTTGCACTGGTGTATTGAATTGGATCGATGAAGTTTGGAATCGGTCAAGGTTTAAAAAATAATCTAGATAAAGCTAAAAAACTTAAGAGAAATTAAATTTGATCAGAACAGTACTGCAGCACCATGCTACAACTTGCCCATACTAACCTACCATGCTACAACTTACCCATACTGGATACATGCGACAACTAATACTACAGCTTCACTGCCTAGTAACATACCCGTTTAGGTTAATAGGAATAAAATGAAAACAAGACAACTTACCCCGTGGAGTAGAAAATCGCATTCGAAAACGTTTCCTTCGCTAAACGTGATGGTCATACTCAGTTTTACTGGGTTGGCTTCGAATCTACTTTGTGTTGGATCAGCTCCTTTGGCGTACACCGACATGCACACAAAACTGCCAGTCTGATGCCAGTCATGCCGGCAACTTACTGATTTAGCAGATGCCTAAAACAAAGTTTTTCGAAGTTTAAAAACTTCCTTGTGAAGAAAGGCAAATGGGCATTCAACAGCATAAGAAATTGTACATTGAAACATTGTAAATTTTCGTAACCTAGTTAATTTTTTCTTCAGACTAAAGAAAAGTGTTAAGCCTTGTAGTCAAAACTGTATTATAAAGAAACCTGTTGCAATACTACATCCAGTTCAAATATGCTGTATAAAGAAATGACTTTCAGTCTATTCCATAACACCAGCTCCTTCAAAATTTGAGGACTTTTTTTTGGCATTAGCACACCTGTATTTAGGATTTTCATTTTTTTTCATACCCACCCCGACCCAATGTATACATCTTAGCAACACACAGTGCAAAGAAGACCAAAAGAGCTTCTCAGCCTGTGCCATCAGCTGTTATCTGTGTGTCTGAATCCACGACTAACTTAATTAAAAATCCATTATCTCATTCATTCAAATTTTCAACATCAATTTGATTTCTTTATTTGTGGCTTTACACTTGTAAATCAATAAAATTGGTAAACGGGTTTAGCTTTTGACTAAATTATGAGGAAAACTTGAAAAAAAAACATATTAAAGCATTAGCACTTCTGGGCCTATGAAAATAAAACATTTCTTGGTACATCATTTCTCCTTGATCCTTGCTTCACAACGAAATATTTATTTTTTATTGAATTTTTAATGTGACGATCTACTTACGCTAAGACTTTTAAACTCTTTACATTTTACGTATTTTATTATTGCTTTATTTTTTGACAAATGGCCATCCACCCTTCTCCTTCCTTTCCATTCGACTGGCGATACCTTTGGGTCCCTGGCAAGAATTGTTGGTTCAGATTCGGAAGTACATAGTAGGGAAACAAACTATGGTATAGTACGAGGTTTAATGGCATTCATTGAGATTAATAAAAAAAAAAATGGTAGCTTAGATGACTCACATTTACTCATTGACTTACAATGACTCAAACCTACAGTCACACACAAGACTCAAAAGACTACAGCAGAAGTAAAGACTTAAACAGCAACCATCGTCCTGCAAGTATGTGTGTTTACATCTTTCTAGGAACACGGACGGCCGAAGCAACTTATAAATTTCCAGGGAATTTTAATGTTTTTCCAAGGCTATTTCAGCATATTTTTTTATAGAAGGGCTTAGATATAAGCTTTCCCTAGCCCCCCCCCCCCCCCCACCACCAAAAAAATGTACATAATAATAATAATCACTTTGTTGCCGGAGCAACAGGTCTGGCAAGGATCCCGGGGATCGCTGACTGCCAGCTTAAGAAGGGGCTGCATTTAAGATGCGTGAAAAAAGCAAAACTAAAAAACCTTGAAAAATAGGGAATGTGAAGGCGGATAGGCAAAAACTAATGCAAGACAAAACAATTTTAAAAGCTTGTGTAAGGTAAAAAAAAATTTTTATGATTGCATAACCAATGGAAAGGTAGGATCAAATTAGGAAAGGTGGGTTAGGATCTCAACTGCCTTACCACCAAGGTTTGACCTGCCAGAGACACAAAGGTCCCCGATGGTATCGCCAGTCGAATCGAAAGGAAGTAGAAAAGTAGAAGGGTGGATGGCCATTTGTCAAAAAATAAAACAATAATAAAATATGTACAATGTAAAGAGCTGAAAAGTCTTAACATAAGTAGATCGTCACATTAAAAAATCAATAAAAAACGAAAATTTTAACAAGCTTAAAATTAGTTTTTACTAACCTAAAATACTTACCTTCAGTATGTGCTTAAATCACTTTGATTTGGCTATTAAATGCCCGATGCACTTTAAAACTCACCCCGTTTTAAATCTCCGTAAGATTAGAGTCGCTAATGGCGCTTCCCTTATATTCTGGGTTTAGTACCCTGGTTATCACTTCACTTCGACCGTTGTAACACATGGCTAGCAGCGGGTTCGTGAAGTGGGGAGGATGGGTGGGTTCTACTAAAGGTAAGTATTTTAGGATAGTAAAAACTAACTTTAAGCTTGTTAAAACTTTCGTTTCTTGCTATCTGCAAAATACTAACCTTCAGTATGTGCTGACTTTGTCCTATTGGTAGGAGGGACAGCACGAACCCGCTAAACTTGGAGATTTTCACCTCATTCAACGTCGCACACTATGACACTTATCAACACAGTTAACGAGACAGTAGACAAAATTCCCACCCCTTTAAACCTGCAGGCGTTTACTGCTCTCAAAATTTACCACACTCTGTGTGAACAGGTTGCTTCGCGTCATCGTTGCAGAAGCTCTGCTCACCGATATGCACTATGTAATAGGGTATTCTGTTATACCCAGTTTACGCACTGTGCCAATTTGATAGTAAGTGTCAACTTCCAACAGAACTTGGAATCCTCCACAACCACAATATCCTTGCACTGTCTATGGCTGACCACTCTCCATTGTGCAGAAGTCATTACGTTGACATTCCCCCTTTTCCACTTTGTACAAGGCTTGTCACTGCAAATGAGAGTTGTGTGTGGCAGCACTAGCCACAGTTGAAAACTCGTGTTGAAGGATGTCCATTGAAAGCAAGATTACCCGCGTGGTAGGTGGATAAGACCACGGTCCTAGGTCTTCAAGACTTGGTAGACCCACTTCCACAGGTTGACAGAGGCATGGGGACTAGAAGTTGTACTCTGCCCACCGAGTCTACTCGAAGGAATAAAGGAATTGGTGGAATTTAACATTCTTCCGTCCATTATTTTGTTTCAGAATTTTCCGACCAATCGGGGAAGTGTTGACTTACCCGGATGGTACAAAGTGTTTAGCCTGTCCCTCCAGGAAAAATAACTGGATCTGAAGTTTTCATTGCCCTGGGTCTAGGCACAACTTCGGGTCACTGATTCATCAATTTGGATTCCACCGGGAATGTGAAATCACACCCGGACAACCCTTTGAGACAAGTGACAGGCCTTTGAGACTCGTTATCTTTCCTGGACAATATAGCTAGCCTACTTCGTTTTCTTGCTAAAACAAGACCCACCAGGAAGACTGCCTATAGAGAAAACGCAGGGTTGGAGCCCTGTAAATGAGCTCATTGGGAGTGCTTACAGGTCCATTAAGACAGAAGGGGAAAAGGTTAATCCCTTGACCTAGTATTATCTAAGTCCAGCATCAGAAGAGACATGATTTTGCTGATGATCCCCTTGTATTTTCCCATTCGGGAAAAGACTGTATTAATAGCCAAATTATAGGCTTTAATTAAGGTGTAGAAAACCCTCTAACCAATTTAAAGAAGGTTACTAACACATCGGACACAGATAAGAACGAAATACCATTCCCTTTACTGTAGAAACCAAGTTTTCCTTCACATTTTTCAAAGTTTAGTCCCATAGGTAGAGAAAATGCCTGCCCGTCTCAAAGTCGAAAACCATCATCTTGGCGCCAAAACTTCCAACCGCGAGGATGAAGTGTTTTAAGTCAAGGGTGGGTCATCGTACCATAGTGACGTGCAAGATGTACCCAGACACTGGAAGGGGAACTGAACATAAAAGATTCCGCGAAACTCAAGAGATTCCTACCTTACAAATCATAAAGCTTAACCCTTTACTTAGCCGACGTTTACAAGAACGTTCATCCCCATTTTCACGTGAAAATTACCAGTTTCTCCACGATTTTGCTTCACAGTTCAAATTATGTTGTCTGTTCGTAATGAACCATAGCACGTTTTTTTTTTATTCTAAAATATCAAGGCTGCTTCAATACGATGCCTTCAAAAATGTAACCTAACTGCTTAACGATTATGTTTCAGTAACTTGACGTGCGAGAATAATGCGTACGTTCGAGAATAATGGAGAAGCGTATAAAAGCGTATCTGTGAAGGAAAGGGTTAATTTAAGAAAATTGCCCACCTCAACTTGCTGGTGCCTTCTTCTGTATGATCTCTTCACTGCTTTACAGTAAGAGTGTTACAACTTCACTGTGCCAGATTATCTGTTCACTGTTAAGTGCCACACAATTGTGCAAATGTGGAGCCATCCCAGTTTGAACCACTTGCACTTTGAGAAACTCCTTACAGTGTCACTTTCTTCTGTGTGTGGGTTCTCGTTAGCAACAACTTTGCACTTCTATACTTATTAAACTCATCACTGTGCAGCTCTTTTTCTGCGAGTCATAAGTAAAAGGCAGAATCAAATTAATGTCCGATTCGACTGCCTGCAGCAAAATATTCTCGTAACGTCCTTTCACCTCTCGACGCACTGACATCGCGCAGGTAGTGGGAGATGAATGTATTGTGTTGTTCCATGAACACGTAGCCACATCATCACCTAATGGTGTTTCCGGACGTGATGTGCAGAGAAGCACGATTCCAGTTATGCTCTCACACCCCTTATAGTTAGGGGAGTGGGAGCGCTTCTAAAACGCTCAACTCTCCTTAGAGAGAGCCAGATGTTCCACAATGCGCCTTATATGGCGTCACCAACTGATGCGGCGAGCAAACTACTCAAGGTTTACCTTGAGCGGGGAGGCAGATATGAGGCTGCAACAGGATTCAAGGCGTTAAGAAACGTTGGTAGGAAAAGGTCAACAGAACCCACGCCACTTCGTTGCGACAAAACAAATTGTAGACAAACAAGTTTGTTCTGACAAATTACAGCGCTACAAAACATTTCACGACAAGGGCCACAAAAAAAAAACCGTTCCCCTTCTACATTTCCGTATCACCGAAAGGTGTTCTGTTTTACGGAAGGAAGTCACACAGTGAAGGCGTTCCCGTCAGCCAAAGAGTTCAATCCACTGATTGAAGTGAACAGAATGTCACCAAACTATAAAACAGTTTCCTTTTTTTTTTTTTTGGTGGGGGGAGGGGGGACCGAATGAGAAGGTCGACGAGTCCCCTTATTAAATCTAATGATGAAAGGAAAAAGGGCTTGTGGCAAATCGCCCATCCGTCGAAATACCTACGTAAGGACCTAACAGCCCGATAACGTCCTTTCAAAGTGAAGCACCTTAACCCTCGTTATGTTAAGGTGTCCTACCTACACCACATAAGCAGGCAAATGGTGGGAGACAGAAACGTTTTCGCCTGAAAATTCTAGAGGATGGTGAAGGTGCAATTTCCGTCATTTTTCTTGCATTGGGTGAAATGCGATTCAGTAACATTAGGAACATTCCATTGTACTATCCTTTACCAACCGAAGGTGGGAAGGAGATTGAGTGACGTAAATAATCTATCCACCTAAAGTGTGTCTGACGACAATGGCGTCTACATTTAAGCGAACCTTGTTCCAATGTTTCATTCCGAAGAATGAGGTCAAGAAAGAGGAATAATCGTGATAATATTTATCGCTGTCACCTGGGAACCATGATACGTTTAGAAAACCTCTGGGAAGAACCAGATTCATTTACAGACTTGTAGACAAGTGAGTTACCTTCATTAGCATTGTGGCCCTACACAACCTGAAAGGACATCCCTTCACATAAATGTCAATGTCACACTGGGTACCGCGTGTGCAGCATTGCAAGCAAGGATGAATGTCACGATTGAAGCCATGATGGGATGCTAGCGGAGACCAAGTTCCAAGTTGGACTTGAAGGACGAGTGCCGCGAAAAACGCATGTCTTAAAGCAGAGAGAGACAGTGGTTAGGGATGGTGCCAGAGTTTGGCATCATACCACTGTTTTTCACACACAGTGTGGAAGTTCACAGAATTCGAGAAATCCTTCGGAAGCAGCCAGGAATCGCCCTTGAAAAGGGATAGATAAAATCTTCATCACGAACGCGTGAGCCCCCATCTGAAGCGGTTCGTTGCACAAGGACAGTTGGCTTGCATGCCAACCAAACCTTCAAAAATCCAAAGTTCCAGTAAACCCTTTCATCACGAACTTTCATTCATCCAAAATCATTATAACTGCCTTTACTGTGAATTCCATTTTCATTGAAAAATTTGTAAATTTTCTCCATTTCCGCGCGTAAGAATCTAATTCTAACCTACAAAATTAGGCCTGACCATCGCGCGAGTTGTGCGGCCCAGCATATGGCTGGATTTACCACATCAGAGTGAAAGAGTGGGAATGTCCATAAGCTCAGTCGTGGGACATGGGGGGGGGGGCCGGGACAATTTGACCGTGGTATGACTACCTGCGTCAAAAGTGTGACGATGGGCTTAAAAAACGAGAAGTCATGTGATTGACATTGTGCATATCTGCGCATGGAAATGCAGGATGCAGTTGAAATGATTTTATTCAGGCCTCTAATTTTATTTTAGTCGTTTGTCAATTGTCAGAGCATTTGGAAGGTGAAAAAAAATACGTACGCAACTCTGAACGTCAACAGGAAAGGGAAAATCACGTGAAAATCCGTAATTCAAGTGAAGTCGAATAATTTGTGGTAATGATTTGAGACTCAAACGTGACCCATAAAATCCTTGGCAACGCTGAGTTAGTGCCTTAGACAGCAGTTCACAATCTTTCTAAAGTTGAAATAACGATTTATCCAACCCAGAAATAGGGTCTTTAATTACTCCCTAAATAGTTTCACCCGTAACCTTCCTTGCGACCTTGCCACAGTCGGAGGGTTTTTAAGTGGAGTTTGAGCATCTGGATGCATGCCACCTTTAATTCTCTTTAGTTGCGACAGTCCTGCGCTTACTCTTAGGTTGCAGCTCAAGCGTCTCCGTTTGCCCAAAGATTATTCAGTTTGACCCCTTGCTGTCCACATTACATGTTTACTAATTTATTGCGTTTGTTTTTATTTCGGTCATCACCACATTGACGTAACACAACATTCATGAAATGTTGAGCAATTCCACCTATTTCTTTTAATTTTCGTCAATACAGCGAAAAGAGACAACTGAATGCAGAAAGGTTAACAGAAGAAGTGACTTCAGCCCAGTGCTCTTTAATTTTCGTCCATTCCTTGAAAGAAATGGCATTTGAGCGTAAGAGCATATTGATTTCCGCCCGGTGCTCTTTGATTTTTTTGCCTATTCAGTAAAATTGAGAAACTGTGTTTGGCGTATTGATTTTCGCCCAGTGCTCTCAAGATAACCAACACAAGAGGCACTTACCTGTCGAAGAAGTGTCATTTTATTTACCACTGTTTTCCATTCGACCCGACGTGGTCAAAAAACAACGTGGAAGGAACTAAATCAACGAATGCACTTTGGGCTGTGCGTCATCGATTATTTTGGTGATTATTTTAGAGCTAATGTCGCATTTTAATTGCCTTCCTGTTGCAACAATTGCCTTCCTGTTCAGCTGTCTCTTATGCTATGTATCATGGTTCCCAGGTGACAACTCGCTTCACTCATCAAGATAAGCTGTGTACAATACCTAACATGCTTTATTAGTCTTACTAAGCTGTTTGAACTATCTAACAGACTTAACTCTTCAAACTAAGCTGTATGAAGTATGTAACATGCTTTACTCATCTAAGTATGCTGAGTGAAGTTGCCAACTCGCTTCACTCATCAAGATAAGCTGTGTACAATACCTAACATGCTTTACTTGTCTTACTAAGCTGTTTGAACTATCTAACAGACTTATCTAACAGAACTTAACAGACTTAGGATCGTGTCCATTTGCCTACAGACTTCCACCAATTCTTGAGCATTTGGATTATTAGGCCCTTATCTGCTTTGCCCCAGATTAACAATCGTGTCCTGTCGGCAAGCAGAAATAATTCCCTCGCGACGTCATGTCATCATTTGCAGTTCCGATTACGCAAAATCCATCGCACCCAACTCCAATGGAGTCTTCAAACGGATTTATAGGGGAGGGAATTATTGAAACTTCATCCAACAACCTCTGATCTCACGATTTAATCGTGCACTGAAACATAAATAAAATAACGATCGGATAATACAGCAACGTTACCACATGCATGACGCTCCAACCAAGGACGCTAGGTTAAAGCAGCCAACATGCAGCGTCAAGAAAGGAACTTAAAAGTTAAATCAAATTCTTCCGTTTTATTAATCAACCAAAATAAGTTGAAATGGGGATTACTAAAATTAATAAAATTAAACTCATCTGCTTTAGACGAAAAATCATGAGTTTAAAGACGGCCAAAGATTTTCGCGCTATTGAAACCGGAGAGCAACAAACATGCAGAGAGCCAATAATGCAAGCTGTCAACACGTCAGTGCTAATTATGCAATACGTCGTGCGTACGCCAGCGGAAGTTCGAATGCATATAAGGATATGTGCAAGTTTTTAATGAATAATAAAACTTCCTAAGTAAAAGAATTCAAGAAAGAAGTAGCAGAATGACGTCCGAGAACGAAAATTAAAGCAATCCACACGGAATCAACAAGAAGGACGATTTAAGAGATCGTGTAAATTTTTAGGCCTAACGCAATCAGGTTAGTTAAGGCATCACAATAAACTTCAAAAAATACTTTTCATCCAATAAAATCTGTCTTCCAGCATGTCTTCGGACATCAACAAATTAGATTCAGTGCAATTTCCGCACGCTGGGTGAAAGTCCTGTGGGGCCTTCTTGCAAGCGCAAAACGAAAAACGTTGCCTTTGGCCACGATTCCACAGAGCTTTAAAGCAACCGCCATCTTGGTGGCGTTTCAGGCGTTTTCTTGGCATATTTCGCCAAACAAATAGCAAACAGAGCGTCCGTGTGCCCTACACGGATGCCCGAAGTGAAGTGATAACCACGGTACTAAACCCAGAATATAAGGGAAGCGCCACTAGCGACCCTAGGGAGGATTAGCTAAACTAATCTTATGGAGATTTAAAACGGGGTGAGTTTTAAATTGCATCGGGCATTAAATAGCCAAATCAAAGTGATTTAAGCACATACTGAAGGTTAGTATTTTGCAGATAGTAAGAAATAAATATTTCGTTGTGAAGCAAGGACAAGGACCAATGATCACTAATAGTCTGCCTAATGAAAAAGCAAATGATATCAGAACAGAAAAGGGCACGGCCAATAAATAAAGGCCGATTGTCAACATAAAAATGCGTAAATTAGCTGTTATGAAAATGTCTTAAGGGTAAAAAGAAGTCCATTTACGTGGGACGTATACCGCAATACCAAGAAGGCGTTTTAAGCTTATCACAGTCGTGATGGACAACAAAATATTAAATCCAATTAAGCTACTTTACATCATCTTACACTCAATTAGACCTACTGGTACTTGAAACTTTAATTGCTTAGTTTTTAACTTAATTTTTTTAAGCCAGGTTGTTTTCCTACATAATACTTTCAGCCCCATCAGTCCCATCCTTTTTGTTCCGGTTCTCAGTAACTTTCTTCTAACGACTGAATTGTGAGCAGCAAAGACCACTGGTTAGGTAACTTATTTCCTAAATTCAACTAGCATAACTAGATTTTCAACAAGAATTGCATAATTTACGCTGACACCACTCAACAGTTGCTTTTCAATGCTTTACATCAAAATGGGGCATACTCCAGCCATCCAACAGACTACAATTAATCTAGTTGATCTGTAGATTCATGATTTTTCTTAAGGTTACTTCAAAACCTCACGTCTTATTTGCTTTCAACTTTGTCAACAGTGGCATCCCACTTTGCATACATCATAATACCTCTAGAACTATCAGAGCTGTTGAACCACAGGGAAGAAGCAACTAATGCATTGTTTGCCGTAACAGAGTCAGAGCAAAGAGCGACGCTACCTGGCTTAAACATAAGACGGCACTTTTTTTCCACATGCTCCATTAAACTGCCTCATCGTCTTATATTCGCATTCAAATTAATTTTGCCAAATTTTGACCAATAAACAATGGAGATTCTTACTATGAAAGTTTAAATTACGATCAGAATCTACTTGTTCGTTTCGCACTACACTCATTTTCAGAAAGTCAGATACTCGTACACACAATATCTATAAATTTTCGGCAGGTTTTAGTCAGTAGATGGTAGTACTGTTATTCATCTGTCACTTCAGGCTACAAGTTCAGTTCTCCCCCCCCCCCCCACTACGACATCGTCGTTTATGGTTTTGAAATTTGGCGCTTGCCGTAACCCTCCGTAGTGAAGTTGCCATTTGTCCAAATGCTTTCTTAACCTAGCGCTAAAGTCTTTGCCGGCTAGATGACTAATGTTGGGACCATCCCACAACAGCATTGGTCAACAACAACTTTAGCGCAAGCTCTGAAAGCATTGGGATGAACGGCAACATCACTACACAGGGCTATGGTAAGCGCCAAATGTCATAAACAAAAACGACGATGTAGTAGTGAGAAGAAGAGACTGAACTAGACGCCTGAAGAAGCCAGATAATGAATAAGAGTACTTCCATCTTATGACAATAAGCTGTCGAGAATTTGCTAGATACTGTGCATACGAATATCTGGCGTTTTGACAATGAGTGTAGTGCGAAACGAACGTGAAATTCCTGATCGTACCATCTGAATAGTTTTTCAGGAACTATCCATTGGTGCTAATAAGTTAAGGACCCGTAAAATTCGCCACTGTTTACCAAAAAGAATTTTGATCCTATTTTTCAAATGGAGAGGGGCGTTACCATTCACTCAAGCCAAACACAAAAATAGGGGCTCGCAAAATTTTCCCATTTTCATAAAATTCACAAACTTTTGCCTGAATTAACTAAAAGTTTATTAACTTGGCAATAAAATATGGCCTTGTTAGTTGACAGTAGCCGTTACGAAGTGAAAGAGGAATTTATATTTAAAAACTCTTGTTCATATTGTACACCACTTACGAGACCTATTTTTTGTTTCTGAATTTGGTGAGGGTTTCTATTTTTTTTGGCAAAAATTACAAAGTATAGCAACATATTTTCTTTGAAAAATGAAGGTTCTCCTAGAGAACTTGTTCTCGCCTGGAGAATCTAAGTTCTCCGAGTCGAATCCGACGAAACTGTGTTACAATAATGCGATCATCCCCTAGGCCTACGGCGCGTTTTTAGCTCATTATGCAGTAATTTATGCAAAAATTACGTAACTTCCATCTCTATCCCACTTCCCCTTACCCTGCTTGAATCCATCCACTCTTTACTTGCCGTGAATGCTCGAATCCGTGCAGGAAGGTGGGCGGCCCGTGTTTGTAACACAGTTTCGTCGGATTCGACTCTTGAGAACTTAGATTCTCCAGGCGAGAACAAGTTCTCTGGGAGGATATTCATTTCTCTATCGCAGAAGCCTCCTCACTGTGTTACAATAATGGGATACATTAGTAAGCAGTGCACCGAACTCAGAATCGCTCCGAAGACGGTTGTGGCGACCTTGGTCCCACTTGGTGATCAACCTGTACCTACACCCCAAACCACCCAGGGACCCCACTCATCCGCCACTTCGGCAACCAAGTAAAGGTCCCAGAGGAGGGCCCCTGTTCCCCTCAAGGGATACGGTCCCTCTTTGGCCCAGGCCAAAAGTCGGACGAACCAGGCTGCACACTGCCAGTCCGGCGTCACCAGTACCGCCCACTCCATTCGATCCACAACGAGTTTATCCACGCAACGTCTGATTAACAGACACGGGGGAAAAAGATACGGAAAGAACGGCCCCCCAGTTTACACTGAACGCATCCACGAACTCTGCCCCTGGGTAGCGTCCCCACGAGCCAAATCGCTGCAATTGGGTCGTCGCCTCTGATGCGAACACATCCACGTCTGGCGTACCAAACCATCTACAAATCTAATTCCGAGACAGACCATCCGCTGTCACGTTCAGCTTCCCCGGCACAAACGCCGCCTGTATCACACAATCTAGCTGACGTCTAGTTGCACCAGACTACGGACCAAAGCGTTGAGCACGTGGAACTTAGTCCCCCCTTGATGATTCACATATGATACGGCCACTACATTATCGGAAAGGATTCATACGACACGTCCCCTGACCAGGTCTCCAAATACGTCTAGCGCTTTCAGCATCGCTAATTAATTCTCACGCATTTATAGGCAAAGAAGCCTCCCCGGGCTTCCACCTTCCCTGTGTCTGCGAATCCCGTGGCCGCTCCCCAGCCCATGTCCGAAGCGTCCGTTGTCACCACCACTGCAGCCTTCATCGAGACCCAGGATTTTACTACCACCGGGCGACCCAGAGACTCGGCCCACCAGTCCAAATCCTCGCAAGACCCTAGCGAGAGGCTTCCCCCGTTCTCCCCCGCACGATACCAGGTAACCAGATCAGTTGTCACCAACGCATGTTGAATTTGCTGTCCTCCACAGCACACAATAAACTTTCTGCCAGGCCTAGCAACCTTTGAAGCTCCTTAACAACAGTGACCGGGTTCCGTTGCAGCACTGCAACCAGTCGCAGCATACGAGCCTGCTTCTCAGGTGGTAGCACAAAATGGGCCGATTTTAGAGCTAACATCATACCCAAAAACTGCAAAGCCTGCGACGGTACCAGAACACTTTTTCCGTAATTTACGAAAAACCTAACTTCCGCAAGGTTTCCAACGCCCTCCGCACATCACGCCACACACCGGCTGCAGACGGACCTATCACCGCAAAATCATCCAGGTAAACAAAAATCAACACACCGGCCCGGCGCAAGAATCGCCTCACCATTGACATAAGTTTCATAAAAGTACCTGGGGCCGAAGCCAAACCAAATGGCAACACACAAAAACGGCATAGACAACCCTGCCAAGAAAACATTAACAACCGTCGCGTAACGTCCTTTATTGCCACTGCATAATACGCTTGAGACAGATCGATTATAGCCATCCACCACCCTGGCTGTAAATGCTCTACCACCACCCTGGCTGTAAATGCTCTACCACTCTTGGTAGTGTATCCAAGTAGCACTTTGTCACCACTACAAACTCGTTCAAGCCCTTCAGGTTCAAAATTATCCTGATTGATCCGTCAGGCTTTGCCACTGAAAAAATCGGGGACACAAAACCCATGCACCTGTTTTTGACCCGTTTAATCACTCCCTGCGCCTACATCTCGCATAATTTGGGGGCAATCTCCTTCACATCGTCCAGTAATGGCGGTCCCACCGAAACCGCCATCAGCAGTGGCGCATTTCCCAACTTTAGACCGCACCATCAACAATATCCAATACTGCCGGCGACACCCAAATGGCCGCCCAATCTACACGACGGCCCCTCTAACTCCCAGCACGCCACGTGCTCATTATTTTATAAACTTTTCTTTCCAGAGTCAAACAATCCAACAACGCATACAACAAAAATATCTTACTCACGCTCGGTCGAGCCGATGCCTCTGCACGCCCGTGTTCCGCATTGCTAAAAAAAAAACATTTTCAAACTGACCAACGTTAATTAATCTACAAATCCACTTTCCCCTCTACCACCATCCACAACGCTTTTCACTGTCCGCCAACTACGGTTTCAGACGGTTCAGTCGTTACCGACTCCGACAATGGGTTTCACATATGAACTCCCAACTGCACATCTCTGTACACTAATGCCTCGCTAATTCTGAACTGGTTTTTATGAAAACCACAAATTAAGCAATACGAACCTGAGAAACCGCACTGAACCACTTTCAACATTCTCAAGAATCAATTATATCCACGTGCGGACACACCTGGCCAGCTTATCAGTTCTCAGTTCTCACAAAACTTTCCACCGCCATGCCGGCCGCCATTTATACACTCTCCAACCAGCCTCTAAGAAATTACTCACCACCAAATCGCGTAGCCTCGTAGCCACGCTGCTTGCGCCCTTCAGTTCAACTGCGAAAAAGATCGTGCGGAACGACTTTCCTATAGCAATGTAATAACCTTAGCTGAAGATTTTCATACTGCACGTGCCAAGGGCAAGGAAAAGAGTGGATGGACTCGAGCAGAGTAGGGGGAAGTGGGATAGAGACGGAAGTGACGTAATTTTTGCATAAATTTGCACAGTGAGGAGGATTCAGCGATAGACAAATTAAATTTCTTACTATTTGCAAAACTCTTCCGTTCAGTAATAATTGCCGTAAATCGATTATTTTATGTTTTTCATTGATCAAAACAAAGTAATAATATGTTAAATAATCTAATATCATCTAGCTCCCACCTGGGGCGCCACTTCGTTTTCCACATCAATACAAGTATTGCCGCCATGTTTTCGCATATCGCTTTGAGCATGAACGTGTAACTTTGTGCCAGTATAAGCTCTTGAAAGTTTTAAACTTTATTCATTGCTGGAATGACTTCGACAGAAATTCTGAACTTATTAACTCTGGGGAATTCTTTGAATGCGCGCATGTCAAAACTCCCGGCAGTTCTTGTCCTACTTGCCGTTAATGCCGGTGTTGTAATTCTGAGATCAGTAAAGTGTGCGAACTTTTACCAGTATGGTCGCATATATATGCCAGCAAATAGGTCCCTAGATTGAGTAACGACATATATTGTGCAAAATTCTAATAGTATTCAGTATTCACTATTCAGACTAAGTACGTTTTAACATTATTATTTTTTTGATAAGTCTTTTCGGGTTTTATTTTTTTATTTTACGAGCAAATTTGAGTATCCAGACACCTCTGGGACTGCAGTTAGTTTGAAAAACTGTAATCTTTACTATGATGGAAACATGATTTTCTGTAAGACGATTGCATTCACAGCCAGTTTTGCAAATCAGCAAGGCTGGGCCGATCCCAATTGCTGATATTTAAAAAAAATAATTACTGTATGTGCATTTTGCTTTTATTTATTTATGCAGAGATTTTACACATAATTTGTTTAGTTCATGCTTCGGCAGTAGATTTTGCGGTTAATTGGAACTGGTTATCGGCATTAGTTATTGGTGATCGGCATTTGGTATTGGCCAGTTTCAGTTAATGATCAGCTTAGCGTAAGCTTGGGTGGAAAAAAGCTGATTAATAATCTGTGATTTTGCAAGAAAGAATCAGTCATGGCTTTGCAATAAAGCCATGACTGATTCTTTCTTGCAAAATCACTGATTATTAATGATAAATTGATAAATTTAATAGTCTTCCCCCAACACACATACATTTTGCTCTCGTCTAGAGTATTATCTAGAGCCCAAACAAGGGCAAAACAGTCTGTCTAGAGAGCTTTGTGGCAGGGTTGCAGAAAATGCCAAAATGCCAGAACGAGGTTTCGTGGGAAATTTCAGAGAACTGTGGAAATTCGCCAAAATGTGGTTTGCCTACATACAGAAACGCTGTGGAAATTTGAAAAATCTGTATGAAACTTTCGAGGAAAATTTTACCCAGTAAAAATTTTACGCACCCATGCTTTGTGGGTGAGATCAGCTTGTTATCTCAAAACTAAACATACAAAAAGGAGGACTTTAAAAATACAAAAAAAAATCCCGTTAAACACATAGCTACAGTACTTGCTTATTCTACTTACTTGCTTTTTAACTTACTTAGTTACTACTTACATGTTTCTTAACCCAAACATGCGTCCCATTTGTGCACCCTTCTTGATTGAGAAAATTTTCAAAATCGGTGGTTCGCTTTTGGCAACAAGTCCAAAACTTCAACCTAAATTAATACATATCCAAAATTAAAAGTTGTCCTATTTCCAATTTACAAGCAACTCCGCCCTAAAATAATGTTTGGAACATTTACAGTTTTGACTGAATGTAGTAAAACGGGGAGCTACACAGTTCAGCTAACAGCCGTATAGTGAGCTTTCAAGTGGGACATGGAAAAACTTTAAGCGTCGGAACCATCACGTGTAACATTTTCATTACAAACTGAGCAAATGGCTTTGCTATTGTCGCTTGGGTGAACGGTAAAGATATTTCCTGATGACGCACCTTACATTTCAACATTCCTTCCTCGTAATTTGTTTTTGTTTAAGTGACTCACTGGTCAACACATGCAAATCCAAAACAAGGCTTTAAATGATTCCAGGAAAATACAAGACATAACCCACCACGATGAACACTTCTTCAAATGTTCACTTAAATTTTCAGTGAAGCCAACTAATCCCGTTCACCTTCTTCAGAAGTTGCATAACACACGCTAAAACATCTGTTGTCAAAAGTTTGCACACTTTCCGAAACGTAATTTCGGACATCTTAGTGGGTGTTGTGCAACTTCTGTAGGAGGTGAACGGGTGTAGTTGATAAGTTAAGCGAACATTTGGAGAAGTGTTCAGCGCGGTGGTTTATATGTATTTTCCAGAACTCATCGTTTTTAAACCACTGTAAACGCTGTTGCTGGTACAGTTCATGAAGGCTTTAAATACGAACAGCTTTGAAACGTACCGTACAAGCAAATATAGAAAAGGCTCAACACAAACTAGGTACCTCGTTTCAGTGGTCACGAAGGAACACTGTAGCAGGCAACACAAATAAATCAAAATTTTCAACAAAAGCAAGAAAGAATAAACAAATTGGCTCAGTCCGTAATACCTTATGTTTTGTCGTACTTGGTTTTAGCTTTGAACGGAAAACAGTTTTGTTTTTTGGGAGTAACGAATATCGGTTATCGGTACGATTACAGAGGTCTGATGTCGATACGGAAAAAATAAAGATCAATACCGAAATAATTATACCGATCAATATCGGCTAGTCACCTAAACGTGACATCCTCCACTCCTCCCCCAAACTCCCCCGCTCCGGTAAATCGTTCTTGCCACACTGACTTTTTCATGTAGTTACAGTCCCCCCTACAGATTTTAGGTTTTTTTTTAATATGTATGCGGAGTCAATATGACCCCCTAGGTTGGTACTCGTGTAACCAAAAAAGGAAGTTGGCATCATACGGTCAACCAGTTGAGCAAATTTCAGAAGAATCAGATCACAATTAAATGTACCGAAGTGGTCTTACCCTTCGTGGAATACTGGCACACCAGAATGGTACACACAAGTTTCGGTAAGACTACTTGGCCCCTCGTAAGACTGAAAAAGATTAAGGAACAAGAAAACATTAATAATGCTAAGTTGTAACAAATAAAACTAACAGATGTAATTTCCGCAGCAAATTTTTCTAACCATATCCACAACAATTTTATAGAACATTGCACTAAATACTGCAAACACCTGAGGCCATTCTGTGCTTTTATGTTCAAGCAAACAGAACCACCATATTGAGCAATACAATAAAGGCAATGCCAAACGTTTCAATTCTATTCACTCGTAACAAACCCCGTTAATATCACAAACACAGCGTTGTTGACTCTAATGACAAAAAATTACTGTTATGGATAAAAGCCTAATAAAGAGTGGTCCACTGAACTGCCAGCAGACATTTGTCACTCTAAGAGGGGGAAAATGTTTCAAGCACAAGAACAGTGAAAAAATTTCAAGTCAAAGAGTAGCAAGTCCAAGAGGGGAGAAAAAGGTTTTAAGTCCAAGACGAAAGCAAAAGCAGATCCAAGAGGGAAGAAAAAAGTTTCAGGTCCAAGAAGGGAGAAAAAAGTTTCAGGTCCAAAAGAGAAGAATAAATTTGCGGCTTCAACAAGGGAGAAGAAAGAGAACTGCTCTATAGAAAGAGAAATGAAACAGCAGTGAGGAGAAGATACAAAGAAATACCCATCGTTAACAGCAGTGAAGCCCACATGTCATGGCAGCTTGGCCGTTAAAGCAGTCGACAAGCATTCAGGTGATCCGGGTTTTACTTCCAGCCACATGAAGACATTTGACATTTTTTCGTTTGGGTGGCCGCACAATGGGCTTCACGGCAGTCTCTGGATGCTGCGAAAGGTGTTACTTTACTTCCCCTCCAGGACTTGGGAGAAAAGTTAAGACTTGAAACTTTTTTTTCCCTTTTCTTGGACATAGACAAACCTCTGCCGTTGTATTGTTTTGTGGACCAACCTGTACTAACAAGAAATGGAAATTCTACTAGGGTAATGTAGGGGGTCTGGTACGTTTTCCCGACACTCGTTTTCCCGACTGTACTTTTTCCGACAGGACATTTACCCGACAGGTACCTTTTTCCGAAGCACATTCTCCCGACAGGTACTTTTTCCCGACAGGACGTTTTCCCGACACTTGCTTTTAAAAAATGCAAAAAACAAAAAATCATTATGCATTTGGTTTTTTTTTAAAAATGCAGATATAATCGTTAAAAAGAACATTTTGCCGGCCCCAGCCAGGCCGGCTAAAACTGGTTTCTTTTTTGCCTAAAACGTACTTAACCTGATAATGTAGCATTACATTGTCCTCAATTAATGTCTCCCTGGAGGTTTTTAAGTTGCTTGTAGCTGCCTGCTTGCATG
Organism: Lithobius niger; assembly: GCA_023313725.1. Taxonomy (NCBI): domain Eukaryota; kingdom Metazoa; phylum Arthropoda; class Chilopoda; order Lithobiomorpha; family Lithobiidae; genus Lithobius; species Lithobius niger. The sequence continues at coordinate 21,586 of JAHWFP010092871.1, read as the reverse complement.
ACCCACTGCGCATGTGCAGCCCTCTCTATATAAGTGAGAACGTGGTTGGACTCGGCATACATTGTCCTCTCAATCTGTGAAGCGGTGAGTCGAGAGGGGAGGTAGGACGGGCTTAGGTTAAGTATATTTTAGGCAAAAAAGAAACCATTTTTATCCGGCCTACCTGGAGGCCGGCAAAATGTTCTTTCTTTGTTTGCCAAACATATTACCCTGATAATTTAGCATTATCAGCAGACCTCGTCAAACGTGGTGGCGGGCACCGATCTGACGGGGCGCCCCTGGATGCAAGCAGGCTTCCCCCAAAATTTTTAATGTAGTAAAAATTTGCACTTTGTTCAGAACAGGATGATGAAAAGGGAACTTGGACCTCTTTCGTGGAATTTGGGCCGTTTGCTTCGTTCTGTTATGTACTTAAGGGGGCTTGACCACAGTTCTGGCTGCGATGATTGGTCCCAGCTGGTGTGGTCCCTTTTCTTTCCTTGACATGTTCGTCAGGTAGTGGGAGGTGAATGTCGTTGAGTGACGTCAGGATGCGGCTTGTGGAACTTTTCCTGTTGGAATGGTGTTGTGATGTGCTCATGATGTCGAAATCGCTCTGACCTTCGATAGTTTACTTTATTCAGCGGGAGATCATGGCAGCTGAAGATTCTCCTGTATGGAGGTCTACTGGTAGGAAGAGTTGATTTCTGCCTCTGCGGATGTCTTTGTGTTGAGTTCTAGTGAGGTAAAGAGGAGCGCTGGGATGGGGCATAGTAGATGTGCCGGCTCGCTACTTGTTAAGAGGGCTTGTTGAGAGGGCTGGGAAGGTTATGGGTTATTTGATGGTTTGGATGGTTTGCGTCTTGGCTCGAAATCCTGCTCTTTGGTGAAGGGTTACTGAAGAGAAATTTGGCTAAGATGCGGTCGGCTTGGTCTGCTGATAGGATTTGGGTTTCAGAACAGCGGGCACTTGTTGCGAGTGTGACGGGGGAGACAGTTTCCCTGGTAAGAAAGTGGAGGGAGCTGTCTTGTTTTGGTTCATGGGGGGCTTCGATCAGGGATTGTAGGACGATTGACGAAACCCAGTCTGTGATAGGTCTTTTCATTGTTGAGTTGGTCATTTTCGAAGGAGCTGAGAAGAGCAGAAATTCGGTAATTATTGAGAAAGTTGGGTTTGTCTGTTGCATCATCTTGATGAATTCCAGCCTTCTCCAGGTGTTTGATGATGGTGGCCTCATTGAAGGTTTAGACTAGGAAGGTTTGGGTGAAGTTTCGAGCCCTTTTGTTGAGACAGAAGATCTGGAAGACGAAAGAGGGTCGTAGGTGTGGGAACAATGGTGCCGACGGAGGGGGGGGGGATTGTTCTAGGTCAGCGGTTTTTTATTTTTTTTATTTTTTTGATTTTCCCAAGTAATTGTGGATTTGGGTTGGGCATGGTAGAGACGAGCTGTCAGAGGAGAAACTACGTTCGTCTTGACGCTTCACTGTGAACGTGGGTTTTTATCCAGTCTTGATGTGGAAAGTGGTTGTTGATTTTTCACTTGAGACGTTGGGTTAGTCACGATCGAGACGAGAATCAGTGTGGATTGTCACAGTTGTTTGGGTCTTCATTGGTGGTGTGGGGGTGGTCACGGTCGAGACAAACAGCCTGAGATGACGACGTTGTCTGACTTGAGAACTTCACTTAATTTGTGGGTTGAAGTCACGAATGAGACGAGCATTGGTGTAGACAGCCATGGTCGTCATAATCTTCTTCCGAAAAGTGGGGTCCGCCATGGTCGAGATTCTGGAAGAGGAGAGAGCGTCATCCGTTTTGACTCTTTACTCAAAACATTGGATTACCCATGTTTGAGACAAGCACCGCTGTGGGTTGCAACAGATGTTATGATTTCCGCACGAGACGTGGGGTAAGTCATGGTCGAGACAAGGCGTAAAAGGTGAAGACGTCATCCGACTTGACTTCTTCATTCTAAAGCGTGGTTTTTTTTTTAGGGGGGGGGGTCATGGATGAGCCGAGAATCTGAGAGAAAACTCGAGACGTGAGGTCAGCCATGGTTGAGATATGCAGCCAAAGATGAAGGCGGTTCTGTCTGGATTCTGCACTTAAAACGTGGGTTCTAACCACGAGTGAGACAAGCATGAGTGTAGACAGCAGCTGTTGCCTTGATTTTTACTCGAGACATGGGGTCAGCCATGGTCGAGACAAGCACCAAGAGGTGGAGACGGCTTCTGTCTTGATTCTTCAGAGACGAGTAGCAGTATACAGCAATTGTTGTCTTAATTTCCACTCGAGATGTGGGGTCAGTCGTGGTCGAGACAAGCAGCAAGGGATGCAAGCGTCTTCCGTCTTGGTTCACTCAAAACGTGGGTTCTGAACAACAATGGCAGCGACTGTTATTTTGATATTCGTTTGAGATGTGGGGTCAGCCATGGTCGAGATAAGCAACAAGAGGTGCAAACGGCTTCCGTCTTGGTTCAGTCAAACATGGGTTCTAGCCAGGAATGAGATGAGCAGCAATGGGCAGCGACTGTTGACTTGGTATTTTTTTGAGACGTGGGGTCAGCCATGTACGAGACAAGCAGCAAGAGGCAGAGATGGTCAAAAGGCCGAATTGTATCCGCAGCTTGTATTGGACAGTGTTGCTGGTGATGTGGTCAAAGGACAAATGGAGTGCATAATGATTTGCTGGTCCAAAGGTTGGACTGGAGCCAGGAGGAGGTTCTGATTGGTGTTGTGAGACCTTCGAGCGACGAGGTGACTGCGTGTGGAAAGAGGATGGTCGAAAGGACGGGTTGCGTAGGTCACATGAAGCAGGAAACAGTCCACCGTTGGCGACCTAGGTCAACCGGCGAGGCCGGTCGCCCAGCGGTCGTCAAACGGTTGAAGACAGGAGAGTCCATCCGTGGGTGAGGTGATGAGTGAAAGAAGACATGAAGGTCTGACAGATGCGTGGACGTCGTCAGGTGGGGAATTTTAGCTTGAGCACAGTCGAGATGGTGAAGGTCGAAACGAATGAAAACCAAATTCATGGGCAGAAGAAGAGTGCTTGGGCTTGCCGTTGTTCCTCTTCTAAGGCCAAGAGGGCGGGGGGGGGGGGGGGTGGAGTGGCTTGGCCATCTCTAAACCGACCGCCCAGTGGTCATCATAGGAGGGCGGCGGTGAAGCAGATAAAGCACGACCGTGATGGTGGTGGGCGATGGGCGAGAAGAGTGATGCTTGATTCATGGTCGAAAGAAGAACGATTTGGCTTGCCGTAAATCTTCTTCCAAGGCCGGGAGGTCAGGAAGAGGCGTAGAACGTTAGACGTCTAGATCGTTGGTGACATGGGCCTTCTGGTTCTAAGCCGGCCGCCCGGCGGACGTCGCGGACAGCCGGGAGTCGGTAAGAACACAGCATCGGAAGCCGAAGCGATGAGTGAAAACAAAAATCCAAATTCGTGGGCATTGCCGTAAAGAAAATGAATGTGCTTTGCAGCAGGCGTTTGAGTGATCTGGCTTGCTGTGCTGTGACGTGAAAACTGTGTGTCGGTGTTGATTGAAAGACGGTTTGAATGTCTGCGCCTCTTGGAGACAGAGTCAGAGATGTGCGAAAGGCGTTTACGATTTCCAAGGCTGACAGTGGACGCAACCCACTCATGTGTGTCGGCCCGGCGCACACGAGCGGGCGATGTGCAAAAATGGCGGCATCGATCGTAAGGAGATGAAGTGGGAGAACGGTTGCAAAGGCCGAGGTCGAAACGGGGGTCGGCTTGCATAGATGGTCGAAAGGCCGAACTTGGGAAGGCAGTCAGTGTTTTCGCAGCTCAGCATAAGACGGCGTCGTTGGTGGGGCAGCGTGCCGATTGAATGATGGAAGGATATCGCAGTGGACGGCGATATGACAACCCGGACAGCATCGGGTGACATGGATGAAAGACGGCGCGCCAGCAAAGAACGCTTGCGTTTAAGCAAGAGTCGTTTACAGTGCCGTGCTGCGCCATGTTGGGAATCAGCATCGGTGATGGTTGAAAGGCAGTTTGAATGCTTGCGTTCTTGGGCGACGGAGTCTGAGACGTACGAAAAAGCGTTTGCAACTTTCATGACAGTCGGCAGACGCGATCCGCACACGTGTGCTGGCCTGGCGTGCCGGTGAGGTCCACGGGGTCAACAAAGTTGTGGGCTTCACTACTTGAAAAGTCGTGTTTTCTGCGTGACGTATTTGAACGAGGGATCGAGCGGAGAGGACGTTGATGGTCGAAAGGCCCACTTGAGATGAGGCTCGGCGTAATTTCCTCTTGATGTCCCGGAAAGCGCCTTGGGTGGAAAAGCGTCTTGACTTGCCGTCATGAGGACCGGAGACGGCGGCGTGCATTGGCCATCTTGTAACGGGGAGTCAATTACGTCGTTGACGACATGCACGTCCCAGCCAGGCCGGGCGTGTAGTGGTCGTCGCGGACAATCGGAGGAGCAGGACAATGTAATACTAAATTATCAGGTTAATATGTTTGGCAAACAAAGAAACTATAATTTTGCGTTATGACCAACATCTTGTAAAAATTCCAGAGGTTTCTCAACGTTTCAACCGGCAATCACAGTGTTTATAAACCCAGCAGGGCTCGAAATGAGCGGTATCGCATCGCAATTTGCACCACAAATTTAAACTTTAGCGATGCAAAATTAAATAATGTATCGCAGTTTAGCGATGCAAATGTATTAAACGAGACAACAAAACAGCATGATCGTGTTGGCTGACACAGAAATGCTAATCCCTCCTACTTTATAGGCAGGCTAAGCGTCGCAGATGCATTCTGGGAAATCATTGGTCCTACCACCACCTTCAGTATTTAGTTGGTGGCACTTTCGTTTCAGACACGAGTCAGAATTAACGTGCATCGGATGCCATAGTCTTGACCAAGCATCAGTGCGTGTAGCAAAATAAAAGTGAAACAAAATTGGCTATTATTTCCAATAAAGTAAACTTTTGTATTGTTTTTTACTAACTAAATTATTCTTTAAAAGTTGCTAATCATTTTTTCGTGAATGCTACGCAAATTTGTATTTTGTATCGCATTTCTGCTATGCAATTTTTCTAAGACAATTCGAGCCCTGATGAAACAAAAATCTAAATAGCAAATCACATTTAAATCTAAAAGCCCGCTTATAAAAGAATTGATTCCTTTGGTCTAAAGGACTACGGAAGCCCCCTAATACAGCTGGTTTTATAGAGCATTGCTGTGATTTCCCTTTCGCACGAAAATACTGTAACGTCACTACATTAGTCAATTATTGGTGAATTTCCTTACAAAATAAACACCACAGTTAGCAGTCGCCCACCACCCAGTCGTCCATGCCTCTGTGATTCCCTCTAAGGACTTGAATAGAATAAAGATTATCGAAATTCCCATTTCGGACTTGAACAGCTTAAGGCTTATCGTGATTCTCACTGCGGACAAACAAACAAGCAAACAAACAAAATTACGGTGTTAGTTATATATACTCAACAGGGACACTATTTTAAGAATTTAGTAGAAACACTATATGTTTCGTATTGTTGGTTCAATCCTATGACAAAAAGATTTTCTATGAAATCCTTCCTAAACATTTCTACTATCACCCCAAACCCTTAATTCGATAAAAATAGACTAAAATTGCAGGCCCTGCACATGCTTCATTTTAGTTTTTATTTGCCAAACTGAAAATATACATTACCTTATTTACACTAGCAGTTTCCCCCTTTGAGCTATTTGTATCCCCTAGAAGTTGAAGTTGCCTTCCCTGCCAGGCTCGTACTTCACCGCGCATGCGTCAGGCTTGGCCATATAAGCCCCTGCGCAGCTGTGGTCATCATCACTTCTTCCCAGAACCTAGCTCATGGTGGGGAGGCTTGGGCGGGAATCAAGGTAATGTATATTTTCGGTTAGGCAATAAAAAGAACGTTTTGCCGCCCCCCCCCCTCCAGCCAGGCCGGCTAAAAATGGTTTCTTTTTGCTGAAAAGTACAATACCTGCCAATTTTAGCATTGTTGCCTCAACGATGCTGTCATTGCCTTGAGACTTCAGTTCACGACGGCCGCCTCAGCCACCCGATCGCGCATGCGCGATCCTCCCTATAAGAATGGAGCCACAATGGGTTTGGCATCTCATTGTCTCAAGTTGCGTCAAAAGGTGACACCTGAGGGGAGGCAGGGTGGGCCTTAAGGTATTGTACTTTTCAGCAAAAGAAACCATTTTTAGCCGGCCTGGCTGGGGGCCGGAAATATGTTCTTTCTTTATGCTGCAATACCTGTCAATTGTAGCATTGAAAGGCTGACCTCGTCAAATTTGGTGGCGGGCACCTTTTGGCTGAGTACCCCGGGGTGCAAAGGCTGGCATTGTGGTTTTGCATTGGTAAGACTTGGCGGAGTAGAGGCCTCGGGCCAAACCTAGCAAAAACCTCCTCTACCCTAGCAACAAAAAGTGTTTTTTTTTGGAAGAGGGTTTAGAGGAAAGTCCTTTTTTTTTTTTAAAGAGGTTGATAGAGGAGTTTAAATTTTCAAAGGAAAAATGTGGGGTTTTACCTTTTAGCTGTGGGAGCTTGGATCCTGCTGCGATGTTCTTGAGAGTGTTGACTGAGACGTTCGTGATGGGTTCCAGGTTCGTGAGGACGGACTAGAAGTGGGTTCCTGTGTAGGGATGATCTTCGGGTTGAACGGAATGGAAGGTCAGGGACCCAGAGTCGTTGTAAAGGATAAGGGATGATAGAGCACTGGTTCGTGGTGATGTTTTCTTTTTTCTTCATATGGAGGGAGAACAGGTTGTATGCCAAGAGTTAATGGGGGGGGGGGGGGGTGGTTCTTGGACTTGACAAATAAAATGGTGATTGTGTCGAAATTAGGTTTCCAGAAAAGAAATTTTGAAGAGCGGCCTTGGGAGGGTCGAAAGGAGGGTTCGTTTAAATTGGAAGAGACAGTTTGGGTCCCAAGGCCGAGACGGGAGTTCGGAATTAGGAGGAGGCGATGCGAACTCCAAACTGGCACCCTTTAGCCTTGCGGCGGCAGAGGTCACAGGGTAAATCAGTTGATTTGTGGCTGGAAAGTTGCGTCATGAGAGGGTGCATGGGAATGAAGGAGTCAGAGTTGTCGAATTGCCACAAGGAGAAAGAATGAACCTGGAGATTCGTGGTGTTCGAGGTAAGTTGAGTCCCACGTCTCGGTGATGTTTATGTGGAGAGAGAGGCCTGTCAAGTCAAAACAAGAGTTTGTAGAAGTGAAGGGTTTTTAAGTCGGCCATAAGTGGGGGTAGCAATTGCAGGCATGGATGGGAAGGATGGTGTAGGGATCCTAGGATCCGAAGGACCGATGTCGAGCAGAGGGTGTCTGAGGCGATTGGGGCGTTTGTACGTTGGGCGGACAGATTTTGGGAGAGTTAATTTGGTGAAAACCCATGGTGCCAGGTGGAGGGATTCGCAGCGACCCAGGTGGGGTGGTGGGGAAATTGGGCGTGAAGCTAGTTGAGTGTCCAGGAGCTGACGAGCCGAAAGGCCTAAGAGGTTGAGGTTTTCAGCTTGGAGAGATGAGATTTGTTGTTGTAGTGAAGAGATTTGAGAAGTCAAAGAGTCCATGTGGTCCTGTGTGGCATTAAGAATGAGTTACCCTTTCATAGTTCGCCACAAATTGATACTTAGCTCGTTCATTGAGACGTAATTTATGCTTTAAAGTGGTGAAAAGTTTCAAATGATTGATTTCGGGTGGAGCCTTCGGGTCATATCTAGGAGGTGGGGCTTGAGAGGATGATTGAATGGCGACAGAGTCTAGGGATCTGGAATTCGGTGGAATGGGGGTCAGCCAGGTTGACAATGTCAGAGTCTTTTGTAGGAGCAGGGTGTCATGGGAACGTCTTCAACCATGGAATCTTGGATTCCCTGGGGGGGGGGGGGGGCAGAGTTCTTCCCTAGAGGTGAAGAGGGGCAATCAAAACCCGGTAACAGGGTGATTGTGGGTGCGGGCTGTTTCACAGGAGATTCTTCTTGAAGAGAGGAGTTCCCGTCAGATGCTTCGGAGGAAGGTGCGGCTGAAGAATGGTCTACTGGATCTCTAAGCCAGGAGGCGTGGAATGCCGGAGAGCTGAAGGATGACGCACGTGACGACTTCCCAGGTGTTTCTGGTACGGTTCAAAGTGCGTTTTTCTTCAGGATTGACATCAACAGAGGAGACGAATCCGGGTGAGAAGTAGGGGAATGCATAACAACTTTCAAGGGGATGGTTGAGGTGGATTGCTCTTCCTTTATCTTCTTTAGCAGGTACGCCCACCGATTTCGTTGTTTCTTCCGTAAAGCCGAAGCTTGGTGTGTTGCGGCGATGAGTCGACATTCTGCCAATGGGATTGTCACGCAAATAGAACAAGGTACATTGTAGAAATCACATTTTCGGTGAAATTGGCACACCGTCCTATGGGGATCACGGCGTGCAGGGTTGCATAGACCAGGGCACGAGCATGAACCAGGATCATCGAAAACTGGGAGTCTTCCTAGAAACGTGTCCTTCCCGGAAAATCTTTGAGCTTGTTTGATTTTTACCATGATGTGGGTTTGAGACAGGTCCCAGAGAACGCTAAGCAAAAGGTAACAGTGACGCGGTCTTGAAGGCGGGAAAAACTAGGAAGCGGAAGCGACAGCATGGTGAAGGGAGCCTCGGATTGAGGCCCTGGAAGGCACGGAGACACGCCGAACCAGGTGTGCGTGACAGGAGTTGGTTGCTGGAACGAAGGCCGAACATGCAGCCCAGGGATGAGTGGTATCATTGACGGACGCGAAGGGGTGGTCGATGGTTGCAATTCGGAACGACAATAGTAGTTGTGAGGCCGCTCGATGGGTTGTAGTACGACGAGGGAACGAGCGACAGATGACATGTCGTGGAGGAGGGTGACAGTGTCCAACGTAGGCGTGCAACAGAATGATGCGGGGGAGACCAGCGCTGAGACAGAAGGCGGCGACAGACGATGACCAGGGCAGTGATTGAGTCCGCAGGAGACGGCTTCGGCGATGGTGGCAACTGGAGCGCCGAACCCGGATAGAGGGGAAGGTGCACGACAGGCGACAGTGAAGTTGGAGATAGAACGGTACGACATGGAAGATTGGGCGCGCGTTCATGCCGTCGAAGAATAACGAGCCGGGTTGAGACAGTCAGCAGCGGGGAAGAGGCGCATAAACCCGAGGGTGTCTAAGCGAAGAGTCGGATGAAGCACCGTCCGTTAGGAGGTGCGACGAGGGCACATTTTGATATGGTCAGACGAAGGGTGTTGAGGTGAACGTCAAAGGGACGTGGTGGTACCAGAACCGTCATCGTAGCCTCCGGTGAGGAAGGGGACATCGTGAAGCGAAGGAGTACAGAGCTTGAGCCCGGGCCAGAACGAAGCCCAGATGGATGAAGAGTGGGGCTAACCCGGGAAAAACACGGCGGGTAGCCACGATGTCTTCGTTCGGGTCGTGGAGGAAGGCATCTGTGGGCGAAGGCCGAAGAGATAGAAACAAGGGGTGATGACAAGGGCCACGACGGCTTCGTTCCGGTGTGCCAAGGGGCGACAGGAGAACTGGGGAGGGGGGGGGGGGGGTGAAGCCAAGACCGTCGCAGAGAAAACAGGCGATTCTTGAGTGGGGTAAACCCGTAGCATCAGGAAGGAGCCCACGTCGTCATTCGGGCGTAGGACAGAAACAGCGGTACGAAGGGAAGTAGGAGGCACGGCCCAAGGGCCAAGCTAAGAACGGCCAGGTGTAGGGCGATTCTGGGGACGACAGGAGGGAGCCTGGCCTCTTCAATCCATGAGAGCAACGCGGAGAGGCGAGGCGGGGTGCTTTCGTTTGGGCCGGACGAGGGTAGGCGAGGACCTTAGCGGTTAAGTGTGGAGTGAACCCGGGAAACAACGGAAGGGGCCACGATGACTTCATACCATGTGGGCAACACCGGAAAGCGAGGCAGCAGTGTCGTGCGGACCCGAGTTGGTTACGGGAGAGTCTTGACGGTTCAAGAGTGGAGCGGGCCCGGGAAACAACGGGAGGGAGCCACGACGACTTCATTTCCTGCGGACGAAACCGGACACGAGGAAGCAGTGTTGTGTAGGGCAGGAGGATCTTGGCGGTTCTAGAATGGAGCGATCCCGGTAAACAACGGGAGGGAGCCACGACGACTTCAATTCCTGCGGACGACACCGGACATGAAGTAGCAGTGTCGTATGGGGCAGACCAGAGTTGGAGAGAACCTTGGCGGTTCTAGGGTGGAGCGACCCCGGGAAACAACGGGAGGGAGCCATGACGACTTCATTCTGTGTGGATGACACCAGAAGGCGAGGCGGCAACGACGTAAGAACTCGACTAGGATAGGCGACAGCCTCGGCGGTTTAAGTGTGGAGTGATCCCGGGAGACAACGGGAGGGAGCCACGACAACACAGGATGGCGAAGGCAGCAGTGTCGCACGGGACAAACCAGGGTAGGCGAAGACCAGGGCGGTTCAAGAGTGGAGCGATCCCAGGAAGCAACGGCAAGGAGCCACGACGACTTCATTTCCTTCGGTCGACACCGGACGGCGAAGGCAGCAGTGTCGCACGGGATAAATCAGGGTAGGCGAAGACCAGGGCGGTTCAAGAGTGGAGCGATCCCGGGAAACAACGGGAGGGAGCCACGACGATTTTGGCCCAAGCGTGCATTCCAAAGGCGAAGCAGCAGTGACGTATGGACCGGACTAGCCCCAGGAGAAGCCTGAAGACATCAGAGTAGACCATAAGCCCAGGGCTTAACGGGACGAAGGGCGACAGTAGGTAGACGAAGCACCGGGTAGGACAGCAGCCTCATCGGCGGCTTGAGACAAAGAGATGGCAAACCCATTGTGGCTCCATTTTTATAGGGAGGATCGAGCATGCGCGATCGGGTGGCTGAGGCGGCCGTCGTGAACTGAAGTCTCAAGGCAATGACAGCATCGTTGAGGCAACAATGCTAAAATTGTAAGGTATTGTGCTTTGCAGCATAAAAAAAACTAAAATTAAGCAGGTGCAGGCCCTGCAATTTTAGTATTTTTATAGCCGACGAAAATAAACATTACCTTATTTACACTAGCAAACTTTGTCACCAGGAGGAGGGCTAGGTTAGTGCCCTGAGGAGCTCGGTATTGCCCCAGTCTGAATTTCCCGCGGTACAAGCTGGCTGCCCCAGGCACAAGTGCCGGTACGTAGACCATACTGCTATCCCGACAACTTTTACTCTCTGACGGAGGACGACCATCCGCGGATGGAGGAGGCGGATCACAAGGATCACAGTGAGATCGGGGGTGCAGAGAGGGGTTTTTTTTTTTTGTTTTTTTTTTTATAATTTGTAGACATCATCGCATGCAGAGGTCTAACATGTGGGGACAAGGACAAGAGATCAAATGCGTGTGAAAGAAATGAATCCTCTTACCTTGTGGGAAGTCGAAGAGAGGATGGCTTGGTAGAAGCTTGAAGGCAGGATAGACCGGCGATGCACGGCCGAGGTAGCGCAGAAGAGACGACGTAAGCATGGCAAAGGACAGTGATGGCAGGAACTGGAAATGGTGTGGGACGGATGTCCGGACATGGGATCAGAGGAGGCTTTGTTCGTCATGAAGAGGAAGAACAGTCAAATGTCGGAGTGGTGCTCAGGACGGAACCCATAGGACACTGTGGAGCCAAGCGCAGAAGGGATGGGCAGGAGGAGTAGAAAGGTTGAACATAACGGACAGCATTTGAACGTTCTGGTGGTGTACAAGAGGTTATTGAACAATTTGGACGTAGAATTAAGAGTCCGGGCGAGGCGGATACACATGAAAGGTGGCACAAGCATGAGTGGGCGTCTCGCCGGAGAGCGGATAGGAGAATGGTGAAGTTGCGAGAGAAGAGTTGAGGCATTTAGTCCGGAGTTGTGCGGTAGCCAAGGGCAACTCCTGTCGCAATGGAGCGACAAGGGGAGCACGGCATTGTTGCCTTCTGATGTTTTAGCGATGCGCTCGATGCCATGGAAAACAGGGAAAAAATTGGGAGCATCATCGAACTGACATATAGAATAACGTGAGAGGGATGGCACGGCTGGAGTGACAGTGGATTGATGCCAGTGTTGCCAAAGATGGATCGTGAGGCTCGGAAAGGATACCCTCGGGCTCGTGTGTAGTAGACGGAGGCAAGGGTATGGTGGACACGGAGGGCACGGACAAGGATGCGGTGAGGAGATCGTCGGTTGGTAGGGTGAAGTTTTGGGTTGTCATTGGGAAGGAGGACAGGGGACCAGCAAAGGAGACGGTTGGGAGATCCGTAGGCGGAAGTGGAGGCGTGCCAGGTTCGACCAAGACTGGAAGGTTGGACGGCGCAGTAGCGGATGGGTCCTGGAGGGGCGATGGTACAGGGGATGGAGACGCTCGATGAAGAGAAGTCGGAGACGGTGTTGGGGTTTCACGGGCGGATTACCGCGGAGAAGGAGGTGTCCCAAGCGTGGAGGGTGCGGATCGGAGGCGCCGGGTCCGCGAGCGCGCACAATAGTATGTTCGCCATGGTGGTGAGAAAGGTATCGGCGAGACCCAATTATAGTGTGCCTTGAGGAGGGCATAGTTAATTCAAATACCGATGGAACGGATGATTTACTTCGGTTTTCGTTCATTATCACTTACTTCTTTTAACGCAGTACCAAAAGTGTTCCAGTTACTCCAGTTGGTAACTTGGAGTAACTGGAACACTTTTGGTACTGCGTTAAAAGAAGTAAGTGATAAGGGCATAGTTAAGATGTTGGGAGCGATATTTCTGGTTTACAACCTCGGGTTTGTTTGTCAAGGCCTCATTGGTCGCACGAAGAAGAGAATTTTCTGCCTGAAGGGTATCCGCTGGAGCGGCGGATTGACGAAGAAGCGGAAGGTCCGCCAAGGATTGGCGAAGGTCAGAATAATCGGAAGAGAACTTTTGCACAAACTGAAGAACAAAGTCGATGTTAAATTGAAGGTTTTCCATTTCTGCGGGGGAAAGGTGCAGACCTCTGGAGAGAGCCTCGCGGAGGATAGTCTGTGATGGAAAGGGAGCGAGGGGAGGGTTGACCAGAATTGCTTCTAGTGTCGGAGGAATCTGAGGATGGTTTCCGTTGTTACGTGAGTCCGTTGGTCGGACCGGAGTTTTGAGGATCGAAAAATACTTGAAGGGAGAGGCAGGTGGTGCAAACCTCTGAGTGACACGCTTAACCTTGACGGCTGACCGGATTGGGATACTTGATTTTTTTTAGGGGGGCGGTGCTTTGACGCCGGAGGTCCCCGGGATGGCTGGAATGGAGCCCGTGAGTGGCGGTGGAATGGAACCGAGATGCCTTGTAATGTGGAGAAGGAAGATTGGGTTGCGGACGTGGAAGGGCGTGTAGACGCGGATCCGTAGGTTGAACTGGAGGTTGTTGTAGACGATTCCAGAGAGAACCGTATCCTTGATTTTTTTTGCAGGACGGGTGGTGGAGGTGTATCGCGGACCGGAGGTGAAAGCGGGTTGGAGGATCGTTTTGAAGATAGCTTGGCTGACACAGTTGCACTGGAAGAGGATTGAGAGGTGGTAACGGATGCAGCAGCCGCAGCACGTTGCCGACGGGCCCTGTCCGTCCGTTGCTTGGACTGAAGGTGGTGTTTTCAACTGATAGCCCATCGTTTGGGGGAGAGTGTGATACATATCTTGCATTTCTTCTGCACGCCATCACAAAGGCGGTGGCGCTCACGGATGAGAGTCGATCCTAGGTTTCGGCAACGGGAAAGCGAAGCCAGGGCACTTGCACTTTGTTGGTGAAGGAACGTTGATGGCGTCTGGCTGGAACACAGGAGACCGTGGACGTGAACGATCAGAGTCTTCGGACGTCGAACTGTCCGCCATGGTTGAGTTGCGGTTGGCGGGGTTGACGGTTGGTGAGTGGCTGTTTCAAATTTGAAAGCGGAACGGCGGCAATAGAAGGTGGCACCCTCTGGCGGAAGAAAGAGAAAGGGCGGTTCTTCGCCCTCATGGCGGAGGAGAATGGGGAAAGGCGGTGCGGATGGAAAGGTGGTGCGAATGGGTATCATGGAGCATCATGGGCACTGCTGCCCGTCGTTTGGCAGTGCACCTGGCGCGTTACAGATCCGCTGTGTGCGGAGACCATAGGGTTGGATGTCAATATCCTTATCCTCTTGTGTGCGTATTGTTCGGGTTGTTTTGTTGTTTTTTTTTTTATTGAGAGAAAGGCTGAAAAAGCGATGGTGAGGGAGGAGGCGAGATGTCCTTGGTGCAGGACGGCAGATCCAGCGGCTTGATGCAAATGGTAGATCCAGCAAGGGTAGCAAAAGCGGCGGGAGCCGAAGTCTCGGGTGGCAGTCTTCGTATACCCGGAATACAGACCGAATGGTGGCGGAGGACCGGCTGCAGTCATGGGGATAAGGACAGAAAATCAGGAGAGGCTGGTTGGAGGATGGTATAAGAAGTGTCCACACTAAGGGATTCATCACAGGCTAAGTTCACGGCGTGAAGAGGAGAGGGCGAAAGAGAAGGTACCTCCGTCCAGGAGGCGGATCGTGGAAAGGATGAAAACGGGGCCGGGAGTCTAAGGCCAGCAGGAGAACGAAAGGCAGGTGATAAAGGTTGGCTGGCCCCCAGTGGGATGGAGACAACAGGTGATGGAAGAAATGGTACTGGAGGTGAAGAATCTGGTGGCGCTGGATCACCGGAAGGACGGCGGGACAGGGAGGACGTGAACTGGGGGGGGGG
>JAHWFP010092869.1:10738-36253 GCA_023313725.1 Lithobius niger | reverse complement strand
AAAAAAACAAACAAACGTAAAACGACATTGAATTTATTTGCGAAAATTCGAATGGAAAATATCTTATTCGAATATGCTCGTAACGAACGAATATTCTAATACATATCAATGTTTCCAAAATAATAAATTTATTACAGCTGAAGAAAGACCCGAAGGACAGAGTTAAAATGGATTAAAATAAACAAATGAAGACATTTATTGCAGTTATTGAGTTTTAAAAACGGTGTGGAGCAAAGAATATTCCCGCCAACAATGGCTTGTTATGCTATCACAATAATGGTTCGGTTTTTAACAATGCAAATCGTTGTTGTACAAATATGTTCGACGATGGTTCGGCAACAATGCGCTAAACCTGTCGCTTTATTGCAACAATGGCTCGTTCCCTAAAGATTCAACTCGTCGTTGTACAAATATGCTAGACGATGGCGTTCGCCAACAATGCGGCAAGACTTTCGCTTTATTGCCTTCGTGGCTTCATGCCCGCGCTGGGCTTGGTGCCGGCGGCAGCCCCTGCGAGGTGGCGTGGGGTCACTGTGCACGGTGTTGGGTGTGCCCCCTCATACTGTTACTACGTTACAGTCCATCCGGGCGGTTATAGGGTTTTGCAAGGCGACAGGCCGGTTCGTGTGCTGATGGGTCCGGGCTGCTATTGAAGAGTGGCGGCTGTGTTGGTGCCTGCTGCTATCTCCTACTCACTCTGATGGAGGTTGACTGGTGTCTTTGATTGGTTGGGTAACTACTGAGCCTTTGTGTAGCTGTAATCGTTGGTTGGTGTAAAGTTGGTGTTGGCCGTTGTTGGAATCTGGTAAGAAGTGTGAATTCTGTATAAAACGGTTCGGTTGTTAGGTTTACGGTTTAGGATTACGTTTAGAGTTGAGTGTATGACTAAGGTCCTTAGACTCACGTAAATAAAAATTCAAATTCAACTTCAACAGCGAAAGTCTTACCTTATTGTTGCCGAACGCCATCGTCAAACTGATACATTACGTAGTGAAGCCTTACGAAAAACGCGTACTACAGTCTTATAAATCTTTTTTTGCAGTTGATTGTTAGCTTCGGAATGTCAAATTTTCTTGCTGGGAGGATGTACCATAAATGTTGTGTAGTGGGAGTATGTGAATATAGCGTATCGGCGTTCTTGTTTTACACGTTAGGGTTAATTAGTGTAGGTAGACAGTGTGCTTAGACTAAGGACTGAGCGCATGGTGTAAGTGGCCGTTATGCTCTGTAGCAATAAAGTAAAGTATAAATAGCCCTTATTCAAGAATGAGGCACGTGCATTTAACGGGTGGTGGGAGGCTATTGAAGTTGCTTTACAAATATTTAAAATCCAATACCACAGAATACCCCGTTTAGCAGTTAAATTAAATTACATTACGCAAAAATATAAAAAGATTAAATACCAAATACTAAATTGCGCAAATCAAATAAACTGACGACAGAAAAGGGTGTCACGAATTTTTTTACATCTGCATTTGTAATATTTCAAACAACAAGAATCGACCATTTGTGTAAACGTTAAACCAATAGCTTGTTCTCTCTTTATTTGCAGTAAAACACGAGTATTTTTCGGAACGAGTTAGTTACTTGCGTAGGCCTAGCTTACATTCAAACTTCACTATATAATTGTAGTGTACTATGTTAACCAATCCTGACAAAGTTTCAGCTGTAGTGATAAAACACGAGCAGCTTTGGATACAATTTAATGCCTTGCGTGGGCCTCACTTGCATTCAAACCGTGGCGTTTTCTCTTGACTTTCTACAGCTATTTCGCCAAGTGAGGGATAATTAGAAAGTGGCCAATGTGGCCAGATAAGAAGCCAATGGAAGAATGAGTACAAAAAGAAGACGTAAAGAGAAAATAAATTCTTAAATTAATGATGTAAGAAAGCCCATATAAAATGTAAACTAACACAAAATAACAACTGATGAGTGGAACAAGGTGTGCGGCTCTGGCTATGATTTTATTTACCTTGCAGATTATGCGGCACAATTTATTTTAATTAAAAAAAAATTATTGAAAAAGTAACCTACTCGAGCAAAGCTAGACGACACATTCTGATAAATTGGTTGATCTTTTTGGGTGTGATACTTTCGTCAGTTGCAGACGAGTTTCAACACGACATATCCTGAAGCGTAAATCTAACTGACACATGCAGAATAGCGACACTACAAGTACGGGATGACATTTCGGGATGACAATCGTTTTTGCACGTAGCGAGACGACGCGGAATGAGCGAGCGATGCGAGCGACTCTGCTACTGTTTATTAAACAGTTGGGTTAGGTGAACCACAAGGTGTGCCAACAACGTTTCGTTGGCAAAAAAAGGACCCCTAAAATAAATACAAAATAAATAAAACGTGCCTGTAAACGGCTACTGGAATTAAGGTCCACATTTTCACGAATACTTGTTATGACATGCTTTCTTAATTTATTAGTTGCGTCTATAATTCGTTGGCAAGATGTTGGCATCCATATCTGTAGTGTACAAAATGTAGCATATTAGCTGAGTGATTTCCCTGTCCAATTAAGGTATTTAAACGTTAAAAACGACCCCTCTGTAATAAACTGTGTTGGTCTTGAAGTTATTCGGTTTATTCCCAGTGATGCACACACCGGGGGGCCGCGCCGGAGGGTTACGGGAGTGCAATCCTTCTTCCCGTCTCCACCAAGAATCGAAGTTATGAGTAAAATCGGGTAAAAGGTAACTTATCCTTTTAAACTATTTTATAGGCACTGAATCTGCTGTAAATTGATTATTTTACAAGGACAACCTTACTCGTCCCTCCATCCCTGTTAGCTCAATTTCTTGCACCACACTTTGAATTTTAATTTCCTGTAACTCATCCCAGATAGAAACCTGAATGAGCCATTGTTTGGTCTGTGGGGGTTTTTGTGTAGGTCTTATGAAGTCGCGAATTAAAACGTGTAAAATGTATGGCTAGGCTATTTCCATACATACATTTAAACGAAAAGTTCAACTTATCAGGCTGCACTACATTATAATCCTGGAGGCCGGCTATAAGGAAGGCTAAAGCAAAACGGAATGATAAAAGGAAAACTACTTCTCCCCTCCTCGCGCCCGCATTGAAAATGCACTCTCCCACTCTACCTGCATAGAAACAGGAGGCAGGCATGAGTGGTCGATCAACTCAATAAATGTTCAATCTGACAAGTCGTCGGGCCGAACAATCACTTCTCCCCTCCTCGCGCCCGCATTGCAAATGCGCTTTCCCATTCTACCTCCATGCGAACAAGAGGCAGGCATGAGTGGTCGATCAATCTGACAAGTCGTCGGAAAGAGTGCCGGAAAAATGACCCGGGAAATGTGTCCGTCGACTTAATTCATGACCGGCCCTGTGCATAGCACGGGCTTCCTCCAGTGAATTAATAATGCAGTTGTTCACACCGGAGTGCCAGGAGGCATTTGATGCCTTAAAGGCTAAGGTGGCTTCAGCTCCAGTGATGGCTGCACCT
Organism: Lithobius niger; assembly: GCA_023313725.1. Classification (NCBI taxonomy): domain Eukaryota; kingdom Metazoa; phylum Arthropoda; class Chilopoda; order Lithobiomorpha; family Lithobiidae; genus Lithobius; species Lithobius niger. Next base: position 32,775 of record JAHWFP010092869.1, on the reverse strand, counting down.
AATTTCGATAAGCCGTTTGTGGTTCAAACGGACGCGAGTGGAATTGGTCTCGGTGCGCTGTTGTTCCAAGAGTCTTCCGAAGGTCCTCGTACCATCCAGTTTGCTAGCAGGACGCTGTCTAAGTCAGAACAAAGGTACTCGATGGTGGAACGCGAGTGTCTTGCGATCCTGTGGGCAGTCGAAAAATTCAGGCCTTATTTGGAATCGGCGAAGTTTAAAGTGGTCACTGACCAGAAAAGTTTGCAATGGCTACGCAATGCCAAGGATCCAACTGGCCGGCTGACTCGTTGGCTTTTGCGTTTGCAACCGTACAGGTTTACGATCCAGTATCAGCCAGGTAAGGCTAACAATGTGGCTGATGCGCTGTCCCATTCAGCAATTGAGGATCCTCAAAGGATCGTTAATTCCATTGTCAGAGGGGTTATGGTACCTGACATGGATCAGCTTCGTGAAGGTCAGAAAGGTGATGCCTTGCTGGCTTCTGTGCATCAGTGCCTTGAACGGGGTACAGCACCTACCAGTGGAAAGTTAGGCAGGCGGGTTGCTCGCCTATTGAAGGTGTGCAAGGTACGTGATGGTGTTCTTGGACAGGTCCATCATGTCAAAGGCGGTGAGAGATTCGCCATTTTGGTCCCATCTGAGCTTCGTCGACGCATCATCGCCTGTTACCATGACACTCTTGTGGGTGGTCATCTAGGTGCTAGTAAGACTCTGGCTAAAGTGCAGCAGCACTACACTTGGAAGGGAATGTCTCGGGATGTTTCTCATTATGTGAAGGTGTGTCATGTCTGCCAGCTTCACAAAAATGAAAACCAGTTGCCTAGGGGTTTAATGGGTTCCCCCACTGCCTTGCCGAAGCCATGGGAGACAATTTGTGTCGATCTCGCTGGGCCATATCCAAGGTCAAAGGCTGGAAATACGTACCTCTTGGTAGTTGTTGATTACATGACCAAGTGGCCTTAACTGTTTCCATTGAAGAAGGCTACTGCTCGGGCTGTAGCCAGGTGTCTGGTGGACAATGTTTTTCCTAGGTTTGGGGTTGCGAAAACCATCGTCTCGGACAATGGCCGTCAGTTCGTGGCAAATGTGTTCCGGAGCATTTGCAACCTGTTTGGGGTTCATTAGAGGTTCATTTCGTTTTACCATCCTCAGCCAAACTTGGCAGCGAGAGTGATTAAGACCACTCGTGCCTTGATCACCACCTCCATTGAAGAATCACACAAGGAATGGGACTTGAATTTATCTCATTTGGCGATGGCAATGAGGTCAGCTCCGTCGGATGCTACTGGTTATTCGCCAGCTTACTTGAACTTCGGTAGGGAGCTTCGTCTCCCGGGTGATCCAGACTTTTCGGATATCGGAACCTTCCAAGGGGTGAGGATACCGAAAGCTGGGCAGTGATTGTGACCCGCAATGTGAAGGATGCCTTTCACCGGGCGCAGGAGGCGCTTCGTCAGCAGTCGGAGAAGAACAAGATTTATTATGATGCTCATCACCGTGATTCACAGTTTGAAGCAGGTGACCTGGTGTTACGGGCATCTCATTATCTGTCAAAGAAGGTGGACTATTTCATGTCTAAACTTGCACCTCGTTGGCAAGGGCCGTATGTGGTAGAAGAGGTTTGTTCGCCTCTGACATACAGGCTGTCTGATCCGGTGACGGGGAAGTTGCTTGTTGGTACGTTCCATGTGCAGGAACTAAAACCGTATTATACGAACACGCCTTCCCAGGTAGTGGCTCGTCGTGAGGTTCCCTTACAGAATCGGGTGGCTTGGCAAGACGATTCTGTGCAGGCTCAGGTGGAGGATTTGGGGTGTGGAGATGGGGATGACGTTGCTCCTGCGGTTCGTTTGGGTCTGCGACCTCGGGGTAAGACGCAGGCTGGATTGTATCGGGCTCTTGAGTTGTTGTGCAAAAGATGACCCTGAAGTGAGGGCACTTCAGATCTGGTGGGGGAGGATTTGTAAGATTATTTTTGTTTTTTTACTAATATTAGATTTTAAGCAGTTAGTCAGTATGGCTTCGTCTTCAGTCGATGTTTTGCACTTGTAGTGTTCACATGTGCCTGAATGTTACTAAATATTGTCGAATTGATGTGCGGCGTGATCGTTTGGGGTTGCAAGCAGTATGGTTTATACAGATCAGTGCTTCATTACGTGACGTCATTCGTAACAAGTGAACATCGGTAGTGGTTACGTAGCCAATCAGCGTTCTTTACGTTTGTGCCACTCACGTGCTTCTGAGTGCCAGGGGTTTTTAAAAATGAGTAGTTAGTTTTGCTGTTGTTCTTCTCCTTGCCATGAAATCGTCGGGAACGGACGCGTTCCTCGACAGGTTGGAATTTAACCTGCAGTAAATTATGCGCCGCAAAATGAGGGGAGTCGAGAAGAAAAACACCGTAGTCTAGGCCACGTCGAGGTTGTTGAAGGTGACGTCGTCGTTCCTGTCCACTCTTTTTCCATCGTTGTGAGGACGGACAAGGCTTTACTCGTCGGCAGGCGAATACTCAAACGAAAACGGCATCAAGGCGATGGTAACTAATGGCGTCTTCAGGTTGTCACCAGTGTTCGAATGTTCCTTCAGACTGTAAGTAGGCCTACTTTATTATTTCTTCTGGGTCGACCGAAGATTGCGGGAGTTAAATCTGACTTTTGGCACGTAACCACGCACGTAGGAAATTTGACGGCGTATGCCTTCAAGCAGACATTGTCCCAAAGAATTTATTGCAACCATTTATGAGTCAAGGTTAAATGAAGAATTATAGCAACGTGGGTTGTAAATGAACTTTGATTTAAACGAGCTGGACTCGTATTAATAAGTCTTAGGCCGCAAGATTTGTTGTATTTTCGTAACTGGGGAAAGGAGTGTTGGTGGTTTTTGAGAAAGCATTTTCCCTCCAGAATTATGCTCTGCCTAGAGCGGAATTGTGAATTATGATTATTGAAAATAATTTAGACTTATTATTGGTAAATATGTCTGCGGTTGCTATGAGAATAATGTGAATGGCGTTTAGGAGTGTCTTATTCTAAGTAGGGAACTCTCGAGAGTTAAATTAAATGGTTCCTAGGAAATGCACTAAGAGAATTAACCAAGATATATATTTACCCTTACTTACAAATGTTATTTACAACTGCTCATGTGGATAATAAATTAGTTGCAATGACAATTGGTTGGATTTATTCTTAGAACTTTAGGAAGTAATTTCAAACAATCCAAAACCTATTCTGAACCCGGGCAATTATAAAATAATAGGTTACAACACGTCTACAGCTGATTAGGGAAAGTTGTCAGATATAAACTTCGGCAGACAGGTAAAGCGTCATATGGGGAAGTGCCTTTTTCAAAAATGGGGGTTGCAGCTAGAAGGACGTGGCCCTGATATGCAAAATTATTGTTGAAACCAATGTTTGTATTGTCATCCAAGAGTTGATTATTACATGCTTAAGTGTTACACGCCTATCGTTTCAGTACCTAATTGTCAGAATTCATTGTTCTTGAAAATAGATGGTGCGCCGCTGCTGTGTACTTGTGAACTGCGCTTTCGATCATGTGTCAATTGTATTGATTGTGTTGTTTGCTTTAATTGTGGTAGTTCTGTTGATTTCGTGTTGTAGCTCTAAGCAATGAGATTAGTTATGGGGCGCATGGCATCAGGCTAGGGTCTCAGTAAATACATAAATGAAAATGGTTCACTAAGAGATGGAGTATCTTTTATTGCAAAGGTTTGGTCGGTTTTTTTGGTACGGTACACGAATCCAAACTAAATTATCTGTCCCACGACAATAAAAGGGACAATTATGTGTTCGTGAACCCAATGGTAGCTAAGTGATTGAATGATTAACGTTAACTGAGGTATGGCCACGTGAGGAGGGATGCGCAGATTGAGTGAACGAAACGAACGAAAATCAGCGTCAAACCGTGTCAATTTCGCTGACGTAATGGTTAATTGGGCCACTGAAAATGTGAAAATTATGAAAAAGCAAATTTATAGACATAAAATTCCTCTAGACAGAAAAGATAGAGGGGACGATTAAACCGTCTGATCCTTCGTTCGTTCACAGTCTATGAAACCTGTGATATCCACCCAAAACCATAACTGGTATAAGAGAAGCCGCCAAGTTTCAAAAAAGGGTCAGCCTTTCAAAGTAGTGATATCACTCAACCAGGGAAAGGCCACCAAGGTTAATGCTGTTAGCTAAGTTAATCGCACCTAATAATACTTTGGCCGTTGAATGAAAACTCGATTGCTACCGCCAGTAGCAATGGTCTAGTTTTCATTTAACTTTCGAACTATTAGTAGGTGCGATTAACTTGGTTAACAGGATTAACCTTGGCGGCCTTTTACTGGTTGAATGATATCACTACTTTGAAAGACCGACACTTTTTTTAAACTTGGAGGCTTCTCTTATACCAGTTATGGTTTTGGGTGGATATATATTTCCCTTGTATTGTGAGCAGAATTAATGACGTGAGCAGACTTGATGAGTCTTCATTAGAATTAAAATTGAAATTGTTTATTCGAAAGCCGTGACCCTCAGTCGTATGCTTTCTACAAGATTCAGTCAGAAACAAAACACAACAAATTGCAACGCCACAATTACTAAACAGCCACACTGCTATGATGTACACAAGCAATAGAAATCAAAATCACACCTTCTGCCCCTACAACCTAGCTCCTGCCCGCACACACAATAATCCACTACCGATTGTAGCCTAGCCTTGGCAGCAATGCCACACACACACTCTAGGAGCAACTGTACAGTCGGGTGGGAAACCATCCACCTCGACAACACTCGACGTTCCCTGGCATACCGCTTACAGACTAAAAGAAAATGCTGCGGTGTATCGTCTACTCCGCACACAAGACATAAAGGAGAACCTACCCAACCCAATCTCTATTGGTGCACACACAGAAATGTGTGACCAGTGCGTAGCCAGCTCAAGAGACAGGACTTCCAACGCGGGAACCCATGAAGCACCGACCGCTGATCGCACTTCGGGTGAATTGCAAACAAACCTCTCCCAGATGGCGCCTGTCGCTACTGCTGCTCCCATCCCACTGTCGAAGCCACTCACGAACAAACTGCCTCCTAAATCTCACCGACAATACCAAACCCACCTCTTGCGCACCTCCAACCACCGCTTCCTTAGACAACATATCCGCCACCTCGTTCCCCCTATCCCCGAGTGTCCCGCAACCATCGGACGACAACATTCCCTGACTGAGATGCCAACCAGAGTTTCCAGACAACAGTAAAAACCACAAGGATCTCCTACTTCTAGATAGTCAACTGCCCGCCTCAGCAAACCTATTCCCGCCTGCAAATCGGTCACAATGGCAAAAGATGGAAGCTGCAGATCCAAAGCTACATCCAATGCAATTGACATAGCAGCCAGTTCACAAACTGTGCTTGACGTTACAGCGCTCAGATGACGCTTCACACACAACTTCAAGGATGCTATCACTACTCCCACCCCATCCTCTTGCGCAACCCTCCGAAACGACGCGTCACAATAGACCTCGCACTCTGCCTTTTTATTAAGTTTAAAGGGTTTAAAGGGTTTAACGAGCGTTAACCACTCCTGGTCATCTGCCCGAAGCCCTAAGGCCATATGTCTGCAACAGCCAGAGTGTTATTAAGTTAAAGAGGTTAAAGGGTTTAACGAGCGTTGACCACTCCTGGTCATCTGCCCGAAGCCCTAAGGCCCTATGTGTGTGTTATTAAGGATCAGGATTAAACAAACGAAGCTTCAACAGTCAGCAAGAGGGCGAGGGCGGTTATTCTTGCCACGGTAGCCAAGAAATAGGATGAGCGGCCGACAGTGAAATGGATATGCGCTCTAACAATTAGTTGAAAATTTCTCCTTTATTATTAAACGGACATACTACAACAATAACAACAACTTTTCCTGTTGGAGTTAAAGCAGTTGGGACTTTTGACGCAATCAGAGATTGCTTCTGGATTGGTAATGCCGAAAAAGTATGTTGAAATGTGGAAGATGGCTGAGGACCTTGGTACTGACGAAGAAAGTTGACGCGATAGGGGCACAAGGCTTAGAGCTGGTGAACAATGTAAACAGTGTAAACAATGTAGACAAAGCAAACAATAATGACATGGAGGTCAATAAGGAGGTGAGTAAAGCCGGTCAGCGTGGAACGGTGTGTAACGGGGTGTACCGACGACTTTCTAGCGCTGGTGAAGGAGAAGCTGGTAATTAGCCTAAGCCGTCATATGGTAATGTGTTGGCGTCCAATAAGAATAACGTGGACAAAGTAGTAGGTGAGACTGTGTCAGTTGACGTTGCATCAGCGGAGGGGAATATAGATGGATAGTGACGATCCCCCTCGTGACCTTGGTTGGTTTAAGAGACTGTTCAGAGGCAGCTTGGCTAACGTCTATGGAAACATCATTGCTTATTCTTTCTGACCAGGTCGGCCAACCGTATGTCTTCCCAAATCTTCGAGATGCGATAGCCAAGCTGGTGGATTTACGTAGCTTCATAGGAATGGGATATTTGCGAGTTAACAACCTCTTCCAGATCCAGTTTGTAGACCGTGAGGCAAAACTGAAAGTGAAAAGGGCAGGCGGCATTTCAATACGGGTACCGTGCTACAATTCATGATCTTTATGATCGGACCCTTAATTTCAAATTACATTGGCTGCCGCTTGATGTACCAGATGCTGAAATTAGGAGGGCTCTGTCCAATTATGGTGAAGTGGTGGGTTTGTGCCATGAGCTGCATTCAATGGAGGGAATGCAGCATTGTCGTACGGGGGTTCGCTGCGGCATCCTCAGACTGAAAGATTCTACATTAGTTATGACGTGCCAGATGTTGTGGGCATTCTTGGCTTTGAAGGGCTGATAACTATTCCCGATAGGCCCCCAATGTGCCTAAAATGTCGGTTCAGAGGCCACGTTCGTATTTTGTACTGCTAGGTTCTGTGATGTTTGTAAAGTGGTAATGCTTCGTGAGTCATTGTGCTGCCACCTAGCTCCTGTCAGGGGTACTACAGGAGCTGTGAATGCAGTAGACGAAGTTCCTGGGGCGATTGGACCTGACTGTGGTCGGCCCTGTTCTGCAGAAAGGGTATAACTCGAGTTACACCCTTTTTGAATAACAGTGCTGAAATTACTCCCTCTGTCGCCATTTATTATTAACAAAAAATTGTTAAGATCGTATCTCGAACCAATCAGAAGTTAGCAGTCGGTAAAATGGATGTAACTTGCTTAGGTCTGCAGATTTGTCACGCAAAAATGGTGCTACTTCCTGGAGATAATTGCACTTGAACCTTTTTTTGTGTAACAATCTGTTGTCACAAGTGGTCATAACTACAGTTACATCCTTTTTACGTTACAATATTAATGTTATTAATGATTTATTTATAAGTAAAATGTGTTTTTCTTTATTATTGCACATTAAAATAATGTTTTAAATGCTGCGATTTATAGGGAACAGTACAGCCTGTAGAATAACGGATTCAGTAATTCAAATAAACTTTTGACATCGATTTGACAGAGATTTAAGCAGACTGAAACTTTAAACGTATTTTCCTGAGAACGGCAGTTTTTGAGTTAGACCCTTTCTGCAGAACAGGGCCGTGGTGCCCCCTCTAGGTACGTCAAGTGAGTGGATAACTCAGCGACGCCGCAGCTAACAAAACACGTGGCAGTGGAGGAAAATCGATTCGCTCACCTGGCAGAATGTGATGCATCTGATGTTGCGCCTGCACAGGAAAATGTGAGACCAGTCGCCGTATCGTCCAACAGTGAGTGCGTGGGGGATAAGATGTATTTCGGAAGTGTAGCCGATGAGGATGTGTGCCCGACTGGTGTGGCATTTTTGGTCCCTGAGAGTCCTGAGCACACCAGTATTTTAGAAGAGTCGGAAGCTGTGAATGGAGATGGTGGTTTAAGTGTGACGGTAGTTGAAAGCTCAGGTGGTGATGTCAGTCTTCTGATTAGCTGGGCCAGTGAATGTGATGTGTCCAGTGTTGATATTTCCTAGGGTGGGAACCCCGACGGGTCGAGGAGTACTGCCAATGATTCAAGCACATTGGGTGGTGATAACGAGTTCCAGTGTCCTCTTAATTTGAGTAATGTGGCCCCAGTATTTCCTAACCAAACCGTACCTAACCTAAGTTATACCATTTACCATTTGTGCCTGGAATGTAAGGAGGGCAGCCAGTAAAGAGGAAGATATTGAATTGTTGAGTACCAAAGTTGATGTATTAGGATTGTGTGAAAGTAGATTACCGTGTGAAGCTGTGGCCAAGTTAAGGGGTTTCGTGGGAATAACAGGTCAGGGTCTGTCTGGAGTGCGTGTTTACATTAGGGAATGTATCCCTCTTTCTGTCCCTCCCTCTCTCTTGTGCACGGGAATTGATGCATGTGTGTTTAGGATGTGGTGGGGTACTGAGTGGGTTATCATGAGTATTGTTCATGTTAACGGGTATGTCTCGAAGTGAGTGGGTGGGATGGGTTGAGTCGCTTGATTCTGGGGGGAGATGTCAACGCACACCACTGGCTCTGGGGTAGTGTACGCTGCAATACCCGGGGTCATAAGATTGCCGAATCTCTCGATCATCTTGGTTTGTCAGTGGTCCAGAATGGCACCCCCACCTTTGCTAGGAAGTATGGCACCGGTATTCAGGAGTCGGTGCTGGATTTCTTTTTTTGTTCTGATGAGCTGGCATCGTTCTCCTCCTTACAGGTATCCACTGACTTGTGGGGAAGCGATCACTTCCCTTTCGCTTTGTCTTGGGGTATGACTGAAAATAGGGTCCTTGATAGGTCTACCGTTTTGGCGAGCCCTGTTGTCGACTCTGGCGATTTTGCTCCGTTACTTCGGCAGTGGGTAAAGAAGATTCCTTGCCGGAGGAGGGAGGGATGGAAAAAAGTTGAAAGTAGTAAAAATGCAGCTTGGTGGACGCTTTTGTGTGTTTGGGCCGTTAGGGTTAGGCGTCGAGCTTGGCAATGGTTCAGGCGCGTGCGCACGGAGCAAAGATGGTTGGAATTCGTTGGTATTGCTCATTAGTCACGGTTTATTCTTCATAGGGAGAAATTGCAATTTGGAACTAGGCTCTGTGAGAATGTCTCTCGGGGTATGCCTATCTTGTGGCATGGGCCTTGGTCTGCCCACAGGATGCCCGGTCTACTGTTGACTGGGTCTTCGGGCAAGATGGTAAGGTTTTGCGCGGACTGAAAATGGCTGAAGCTTTCAATGAAAACTTCGTTTAGGTCTTTGGCTCCCCTAAGGGTGGTCCTCCACTGTTGGCACCTACGGATAGTTCTGTTGGGCCTAAGCCCCCACGTAAGATGCTTGAACTTGCTGCGGCTCTGGACTCTTGAGGGGTTGTCAGTACGGCCGGGATTGACAGTGTGTCCTATGGTGACTTTAAGAGCTTGGATGGAATTGACCGTGCAGCTCTTCTGGAGTTCTTCCAGAACCGTTTTGATTGGGGCCTAATCCCGCAGTCCTGGCTCTTCTCCGTTCTTACTCCTGTGCTTGACAGGGGTAAGGTGCGGTCTGCGGTGAGTAGTTATCGCAATTGCTCTACTTTCTTGTGCTCGTAAAGTTTATGAGCGAATCCTGGGCAACAGATTGGTCTTGCAAATCGAGCGCTGCAGCAAATTATTTGGTGCTCAATTTGGTTTTCGCAAGCACCGTGGGGCTCAGGATGCGATCCTGTTTCTGGAATCTGGCATAAGAGAGGAATGGATCAGTGACAGATTTCCCGTGGCATTCTTCCTCGAAATCAAGGCTGCCTACGACATGGTGGACATGTCATGGGTAGAGTATGCATTGGGTGGGTTGGGGGTTAGTAAGAAGAAGAAAGAGGCAATTCTGGCCTTGTTGGGTAAACGACAGTTTGCTACTACGGTCGGGGGGGGGGGGGGCTGGTCTGGTGTCCGGTCTACTGATAGGGGCTTGCCCCAGAGCAGTTGTTTGAGCCTGGTGCTTTTTGCGGTAGCTATCAACGAAGTCCTTATTGAGTTGAGCTCATTGATCAACATTGTCGCTTATGCTGATAATGTGGCTGGGAGAGACATGACTTCGATTCTTGCTGCTTTAGATGCAGCGTTTGAAAGGGGCTCTGAGCTTTTGGCGACCAGGGGCTTGCAGCTATCTAGTGCCAAAACGGAGCTTATGGTATTCTGCCGGGGACGTACCTGGTATGCGTCTCTGTCAGTTAATAGCACCATTGTCACCCAAGGTCAGATATCTCGAATTTGGCTTGATCCTCATCTCTTTTGGACGCAGGATGTGGTGGAGGTCACAGAGAGTATTGCTGTTAGGTCTAATGTCTTGAGGTCTCTAGCCAATAACAAGACCACTACTAGGCGAGGTGTTATTCTATCCTTTAACAGAGTGTACCTTCGGTCCTGTGCCGACTACCACCTTCCGGTACTGATAGCTCTAAGCAGGCCATTAAGAGTATCCAGGTGGCGTTGAACAACTGCTTACGTGTGGTATCTGGCTGCTTGCCTTCTACCCCAGTGCTGGCACTGCACGTCGAGGTGGGAGAAACCCCCGTGGAATATCTAGCTAAGGAACTGCTGATTCGGGTCTGTCAGCGTGCGGTTGGCAGAGGACGGTCAGATCCGTTGGCTGGTATTCTTCTGGATTTTGGGACTCTGACGCAGGGTGCCCGAGACTTGGTCGGTGCCCCTGGCAGTGGGCCTCTCTCCTGGAGAGGCGGGTTTTGCAGGTTTTGCCTGTCCGATGCTTGTACACCCGTCTGCTCTGTAGCAGTGGTGTCCAGTCACGGATCGAGCTGTGCAGGATGAAATAATCTCTGAGCCACTCATACAATCTTGTACTCTGGTTTATAGTGATGCATCGTACCAGAGGGGCGAGCATAAAGGCGGATTGGGTGTGTGTGTTCCCAGTCTGCGAATGGAGTTTGGTTACTCCCTGGATCACCTTCTGTCCGCCTTTGTAGGTGAATTGGTGGCTATTTTGGTTGCCCTTGATATTATCTGTGACTTGCGGCTGCTTAACTTTTGTATTCTGACCGATTCTCTGGCTTGCATTGGCTTTCTCCGACAGTGTTTTTGGTATGTTGGCTGCTCTCACCCGGTTGCATTAGAAATCAGGTGGAAGTTGTTCACCACTAGGCAGGGAGGAATGGTTGGTTCTGTTGGCTGGGTAAAAGGCCATTCCAGAGTATTTGGTAATGAACTGGCAGATAGTCTAGCCCGACGAGGCTCGGAGGGGGATGGCAATAGGGTATCTTTCGCCCTCGGTCCTAAGGACTTGCACCCCGTAGTTGCTGGGATTGTTAGCAGGGAGTGTGAGATGGTGTGGTCTGCCGGTACCACTGGCCGTGTTCTCTAAGGGTTGCACCCTACTACGGCCTGCCCAAGGCTCTTGAATGGCCTTCCTCAGCACGATGCTGGCCTGGTCTCCAGGTTGCGGACGGGACATGTACAGCTCCACTACTATTTGTTTCGTTTGGGCTGGGCTCACTCACCAAGGTGTGCCTGTGGCCAGGATGACGACACGGTTCAGCATTTTCTTTTTGATTGTCCCTTCTGGGTGATGCAGCGACGCTTGTGCCTGCTGACGGAGTTGACCCGCTGGTGGCAGCGCTTGGCGTCGCACCCTACTCAGCTCCTGGTGCAAGTTCCCTGCACAGAGTAATTGGTTTTTGTAACACTTCTCGACGGTTCACGTTGTAGTTTTCTGTGCTCTCAACTGGGTGCTCCCCTGGTACTTTGCTCTGTGTTGGTTTCTATGTTTTCTTGCTTCTTTGTATTTGCTTTGATTTTCTCGTGTTAGTAAGTAAGTAGCTAATAAGTAGGCTAGGCTTGAGCGCATGGTGTACAGGACCTCGTAAGCTCAATAAACTAAACCATGAGTCCATGAAAAGTTCCGTAGGAACGATGAGTAACACACTTCTATTAGGGTGGTGTCCTAGCGTTTGACCGAGGACAGAGACTCGCCTCGACCACCTTTGGAACTAGACAACTAAAACTTTCAATTTTAAAAACTAGATGGCGCCAGTAATATGTGCTTTTTAAAACTTCAGTATCATTTACAGCTTGTTTGTGGGCTCTCAATGTTATTCATGAATTCTTATTTAAAGTATTCGTTGGAATTCTCAGACGAATAAAATTTATTAAGCTATATTCTAAACTATTTTCGACATTATTTTTAACCAATCACGAAGCAGTTTGGTTACAAAGAACGCCATGACATGTGTTATGTAATGTGCCACTCGTGCTTCAACTAAAAAAGTGAAATCTTCCAAGTCAACTGCCAGAAAGGGACAGATGAGGAAATTCAACTTTATAAACAAGAAGAAAATAGTTTGATAATATGGCAAAAAATTTTTGCTCACTTAGTGCAATTATTTTGTTGGTGGTCCGTGTTCATACTGGAGATAAGCCCTAAACAGTAAAATGTGTGGTAAGGCATATCTACGATTATCTGTTGCGCATTTTAAGTCAAACGACAGGAAGCTGATTATATCTAAAGTGTGACACGTCGTATTATGATTTGGGAGATTTTCTGCTGCATTTTCTACATTCTACGACAAAACAGTGAGAAAGTGTTTAAATGTGGAAATCGTAGTAAAGCCTTTTAACTGAAGCTCATGTTTAGTTGCGTTTGGGGGCGAGAAGTGTCTTAATGTTTTTGTGACGAGAAGCCTATTAAAAACATAATATGGGGTACTGCAATTTCTGGTGAATGAGGCTTGTTGCAACGTAAAGGAATTTTTTCTACCGATCGTTCCTTAAATCAAGTTTGTAGTTCGCAATTATCTTATTTAACGTGAATATCAGACGATGTATACTCGTATACAAAACGGTGTGAAAACCTGGAAATGCAACCATAGTGGTGCCGCTTTTCATACATAATTAAAAGAAATAGACAACTTTTAAATGCCAGATATTTTTATTAGTATCCGTTTTCGTAGTAAGAAATATTACAATGCATAGTCAACGTTTTTTTAATGAGACACTTAAGTGAAAATTAAAAAAGCTACAATTTCGTTGTAAAAGTGTGTAGCAATGTAGTCTAATGGATAATGGTGTAAAACCCTTGAAGTGTGAATTGTATGCTGCAGCATTTTTATTGAGAAGCCGTTTATTTATCTACGGTCGAATTCTATTCTAGCTGATTTTGTAAGGTGTGTGCTACTTCAAATACTAAGCTTCAGCAGGTCCCCTTTTCAGCAAAACATTGAATGACATTAAAAAAATTCGGTATGTTTTATAAAAAAAAATCATGTAATTTTCGTGTTTTTTTTCTTCTATTTATGCTATAGGTTAATTGCTAGAAAATTTTTATTCGTCGCATTTACATGACACAGTGCAAGAGTGCATTTTTTAGGGTACTTCTACTCCGAAGCAGAGGGGGGGGGGAGGAAGGCTCCTGCTTCAAAATCCTTTGCACATTCATATATCTTTCAATTTTGGCATCACTGGTTATTAGTGCTAAAAATTGTTTAAAATATGAGTAATCGAAACTTGTCAGCCTAAAAAAGTATTCAGTAATGAGAAAGCGCCTCCGTTACTTTGTCCAGTGGCACAGACAAGAAACATTGTGGAGGGGGACAAATAAAGCCAGTTCGGGGTTTGGGGGAACGCTTCCCTAGAGCATTCCGTGGAATTGAAGCAATTTATAATGGTACATCACTGCCGAATCCTGCTTCTTTAGAGTACTTATTTCTTTCACGTATTTTGGCAGAATTTCTGTAGCATTATGACACAAAGGCGGAAGAAGTATCGTTTATGTCTTTGTTACACGAATCCTATAAAATACTTAGTGCGTGACAGTGTATCTGCTTATAAATGAAGCTTGTTACAGTGTAGATGGATTCGTTCTTGCAATCAATCCTTAGAATTAAAATTGTAGTACCAATTTCGTGTTTAACGAATGTGAGACAATACGTATTTCAGTACACAATAGTGGGAAAATCTTAAAATGCAAATTTTTTGATGCCGCATTCTAACATGTTTCAAAGAAGTCTCTTTTAAACGTTATTTTTTTTATATAAACAACCACTTGTGAAGCACATAATAATGATGTTGCATGGCATACGTTACTTTGATGAGACACTTAAGAGCTTATTAACAACGCTACACTTTCGTTGAACTTTTTGAAGTATCGTAAATTAAATGCGTAATGGTGTGAAGCCCAGGAAGTGTTAATTGTGTGATGCTGCAATTTTACTTCTACAGTAACTAATATCATTGCGTTCTGTTGCCTGTCGAGCAATGATGTAAATAACGAGGAGGGAAGGAAAAAAAAAAGAACCCAAGGCGTAATTTTTTTTTCGATATTGACCTTTAAACGTTTTATTTTGTTTGATAGCCATAATATACAGTATGCAAATGACGAAAATAGTCATTCAATAAAAATGAAGCGGTTGTGCGTTTCCTAGCAAGGGAGCGTAAAGGCGCTATTAAATTTGCTCCTCCCCCAGAAAAAAAATTATTTACGTCATTTCTGTCGAGGTCAGGTGCAGCAGGATATTGAGGGCCCTACTGTGTAGCCGACAGAAATCAGGGAATTCGCCGAATGCGATACGAGGGTCCTACCCCTGCTCCCTCCCTTTTTCTTTGCTGAAAAAAACTGTCCTCGGGATAACAAAATGGCCAAGGGGCAAAGTACAAAGTAGCAAGCAACCACCCCTCCTCCCATATATTTACTTTTTTTGGGGGGGTGGGGAGGTTGCTTCCTACTTTCGTTCTTTGCCCTTAGGCCGTTTTACCCCCAAGAGGGCAGTTTTTTTGTGCGTCCCCACTCGCTGACTCCACGATGGGGAAGCAAGGGCAGGAAACCAAGGGAATCTGGGGCCCTAGCCTCCATTCAATCGCTTTCGACACAAAAAGTAAGATACAACGTCGAATACTGTTTGAAAAGACCTCATAGTGTGAGTCCCGAACACCTTGGGAGGTTGCCCTGTCGCATTTGGCCAACTAAACGTAAGCGGCCATTTTTAAGAGCTTTGGGGATCGAGGTTACCGTACTTCCGGTACAACGGTACTTTGGCTACAGCACTTCGTTGCAAGTGAATACGGTACTGCTTGCCTCTACTTATAAAATTAAAAATTTCTTTGATATGTATGTAACGCATGCAATGATAAACTATTATTACAGTTGTTCGCTGAATAAATAGATATCCACGACATTTATTTGTGTAGAATTACTTGAGCTGCTATTCGCTTCCAATGGCATTCACGTCTATCTTTTGAATCCACTGCGATTAGTCATGTGCAGAGTCGTCAAGAGCTTCTGAAGGAGAGACGGGAATAATGAACAAAGGACCATTGGTATCATAAATCCCAGTTTTCAAAGGATCTTTTTTTCCGAATTTAATACCTTTAATCAACGTTTTCTAACCATTAGATGATTAATTTTCATTACCACGGTTCACCGACATAAATAACGATAATAATAATAATAAATAAATACTTCGAAGAAATTAGGACGATCATTTTCATGCTATTTACATGAAAGTGCTGCCACTATGACATAAATCACAGTAGATCTTGGTCTCCCTTCACCGCCGATCAAAATTGGCTTGTTTTAACTTTGAACTTTTAAAATTTCCAAAACGTAACATTTATTTTTAATAAATGGGAACGGTTTCAGGGTACATGCCCTACCGTCTCCTTGCTGTACTCTTCATAATCGGCTAAACCATATTATTATTATTATTAAATGTTATGAATTACTAGGTTATATTTAACCAGTGCATGCCGGGCCAGAGGAAAGCAGCGGGTTGGGGGGGGGGGCGGTTGGGCAGTGCCGTAATAAGGGGTGGTGCAAGGCACCCAGGCACAGGAAGCAGAGGGCCCAAACTCACCAATTGGGGACCCAAATAAGACAAAATTTACTACGTTTTGGTTGGGGTTGGTTGTTACTTTGCCCCTAAATTTGTTCACTTGTTGAGGAGGGGCCGAACATTTCGCCCTTGCGCCTCTCCTTGGAAAAAGCTAGTTGGCATTGGGGGTGGCGAGCAGGAACGAGCTAGACTTTCAAAGATGTGGGGAGGGGGGGGGGGTGTTGGATTTGGAAAAAAAAATGAGAAGTTGCACCAGTTTTTGAGGGACTTTTCTTTTTTGGTGTTCCTTGCTACCTATGCTCCTCCCAATTATAAGACCGTTTTGTTCCAATGATAAGGCAAAAGGAGATTTAGGTTGAAAAGGACATTTTTTACTATCGTATTGACCGTTTCGTTGGTTGGGCAAAAAAAAGTTCATTATTCGGTTAAAAGTGGGCCAGGTGCCCCATGTAGCTACGCCCTCGCAGTGAAGGGGCAAAGGAGACCAATAAATTGGTCTCACGTGGAAGAGGGCTTCAGCTGGTTGAGGAGAAAAATTATTGCCAGCAAGCTTTAGGTTGTCGAATTTGAAAAGTGGCTATTGAGACATATGGAGTAATAGCGAAATCTCATCTCTCAAAACATAAAAAAAATATGCATTAATAATAGCAATTCCAGCTATAGTGATAAAAAAATATCTTTCCCGGAAGCGAGGATGCGTTCAGTTTCTGCTGAGATAGCAGGACGAAGTGGGTTGGGGGCCGAGAAGCCCCAACTCAGACATTTTTTATGGAATGGGGGTTGGGGGTTGGTAAAGGAATACCTTATTTGAAAGGTCTTAATTTGGCGAGTAAATGTCGCAACGATAGTTTCGATACGATGAACCCATCCAAAATGGCAGTCGGTCAAACTTTAGATATTTCCTCTGCATCCCTATGTATTACTCAGGCTAAAGACGTAGTAAAGAGACGTAGATGGCAGCAAAATGCTTCGTTCAATTTGATTGGATCACACCTACAACGTCTTTTGCTTTTTGAAACCCAGAGTGTGGGCCTTTCCAGGGTGGGAGCTGGGGGGACACTGAGGCACACACTCTGCGCTTCAAACCGCAGAAGATGTGGGTGTAATCCAACTAAATTGAACGAAGAAGCATTTTGCTGCCATCTATATCCCTTTACGACATCTTTGGCCTGAGTAAGACGTAGGGATGCAGAGTAAAATTCTAATGTTTGACCGGCGACCATTTTGGATGGGCTCAACGTATAGAAGCTATCGTTGGGGCACTTTATTCGCCTAATAATGAAGACCTTTCAAATAAGGTATTCCTTTACCCCACATTTCATTGAAAATTTCTGAGTTTGGGCTTCTGCCCCCCCCCCCCCTCTCGGGGGGCAGGCGTAATTCCGATTGTACAAAAAGGTAGATCCTTTAACCAAACTTACATTGCTAGAGTTTCACGATTTTCTTTCAACACCTTAAAAAGTTGGGAGGGTGTTCGGGAATTTTGGGACGCCCTGTATGGTGCCAACTACAGTCGCTTAATAGTTCAATACCATATTCATACGTCACATCACAAATATTCAACGCACAATTACTTTTTATGATTTGAGGAATACCAGAGAAAATCACTATTTAAAAAATATTTTCCTCATACTTATTCTTTAGGTGTGTAATGATACATCACCTTGGATGTCTTCGAAAATTAACCTGGTTGGATCAAGCAAAATCGTTGCATCTACATGTCACGAATTAATATAATTTTTAACCCAAAATGGTGACTAGAACGATTCGTTATCGTATCGACTTTCATTCACGTGACAACAATAGACAGTATTATTTTAAACATCAAGCAGGAGTTTATTTACGTACTTGCTGTTAAGATAAGTTCAAGATTTAATCATTAATTGCTGAACCTTCGTCCACCCTGCACCGAACATAACATTAACTCATCCACCTGAGACAGCAAATTAATGCAAACAAATGCAATGGCCTCCCCTTGTTTCTGTCTTGTTTCTGATTGGTCGGCAGTCGGTTCGTTTGCAGTTTTAGCCCCCTGTTTCCCCAGATACCCTCAGGAGCCTGAGGTTGGCGCTAATGACCAAGTTGTCGACGCGCCATTAAGCCTCAATCCCCCCCCCTCAGGAACCAGACTCGACGACCATGGTTTGTTCAGTTGTCTAGTTTACTGCCTGAAGCATAATTTGAATACTATATGTACAGGCAATCGTCTAAATATATCAAAGGATTATGACACGACATCTCGTATGACCTACGCCATTAGTATACACACAACAGTATGTTTCTTCACAACCAGAGTTACGTAGGTCAATTTTCAAAGGCACCCCTAGTTTGATCGTTTGCTACGTTTAACTCGGCACGGAAAGGCAGAATAAAACGGAGGGAAATACTTTCATGAGTAATTTCCTGACGTCGTTTTATTGATTTAGATTTAACGATTTTTAGATTCAGAGCGTTACCAAACTTTAAATTAAGAAAATTAAACGCAGTATAAAAAAGGGAAAAATTCATTATTAAACTGGCTTGGTTTCCCTATCGTCCCGTTATGGTTTTTTTTTCGTTTCTCACCTATTGGACCGCGTGTTTATTCACCCGCCCCTCCCCCCCCCCACACACACAGTTGGTGAGATTTGGTCCAAGTGGTGTAACTAAGGAACGAATTCTGGGAATGCAAGAATCGGGGTTTTTTTTACAATTGACTTTATTTTTATCTTTTCTGAAGATTCAGCGGTAGACCCTATAATTTACGGAAAGCAGTATAAACTCATCGAGCGTAAGCAGAATTTCAAAAAAAAAAAATGTGGGGGGCACACTTGAAGAAAGGGGGCATTTTGAGGAGTTTTTGACCTTGAATGAAACACTAAATTGGTGTTTCATCCAAGGATAATTATTAATTAGGGATGAGTTCAAATACTTACGCACATTGGGGCAAGTGCTCCTGTCCGTCTACCCAAAATGCACTTTATTTAAACTCCAGATGCCCTATTCCTGCCTTTGCCTCCCTATTGTGAAGTCAGGGAGTGGGAGCAGACAACAAACGGTACAGGGGTAAAATACAAAAGTAGCAAGCAATTCAGCCCCACTCCCCCAAAGAACATTTTTTTTTTTTTTTTTTTTGGTGGGCGGGGTAGTTGCTTGCTACTTTTGTAGTTTTACCCCTGCTTAAAATAAAACGATCCAGGGACAAAGTAAAAAAGTAGCAAGCAATCCCCCCCCCCCAAAAAAAAAAAAAAATGAATTAATTTTTGTCCAAACTCTTGGGACAAAAAACGACCAAGGGGCAAAGTACAAAGAAGCAAGCAAGGGAAGGAGGGCAGTTGTTTGCTACTTTTGTACTTTGCTGTTAGGCCGTTTTGGTATGCCCAGGAGGGACGTTTTTTTGTGCACCCCCCCCCCCCACTCTGACTCCCCAATAGGGAAGCAAGGGCAAGAAAACAAGGGGATTGGGAATTAGACAAAGGGCATTTTGAGTGAAGGGAAGGGGGGAATACATGCCCCAATGCGCGTGTGCGTGTGCTAAATTTTGCCATTTGTTTGACTAGTCCTACGTGACTTATAAATGTACGAACTAGGGAAATCAGTCATAAAATATGAATTAAATTAGACAGATGTTCGACGTTTTTTTCCCTTTGACGTAACGCTTTGATTGGAATTTACTGCGACACAAGAAACAGCACCGTTTTTTAAAAGTTCAAAACTATTAATTTACGTGATCTTCCGGCAAATAAATAAGTTTATTGACGCATTTCGTTGTGTACATGAAATTAGTATGACTGTAAATTGGCAGCTTAAGGCCAGTTTTGAAAGCTGTAGGTTAACTCATGGACTCGGGGACCTCGAATTTTTACTGAAAGATTTAAAGCTGAATGTTGGGCACGTGACCCTTCAAATTTACATGGAGGCAAGCGATAAATAACACAAGCTGCCAGGCCCCAAAGTTCTGCTTGCTTGACCTATGGTCCCAGACGGGAGAGCTTGAATACCTACCGGAAATGTGATTTTGCAAGGTGCACACTGGTCCTGTTATTTTCAACGCTGAGCATGCGGCTTAAAGACAATCGCGAGTCGCTGGCGTTGTCCGTTGTGTGACGCTAGTGACTGACGCGTAAGTAACGTGGATAATGCCCTACACTAGTTTTTCTGTAGGCTGGAATGCGAGTGATATACTTTTCGTTGTTGATGTTGCTTTTGATTATGCTTTGTAGAGCAACACAGTCATCTATTGCCACTGCCTGCTTTATGGACAATTAGCAATTTCGTGAAAGTCTCTTCGTCACGAATAAAATGACGTCACTATAACGGTATCCTATAATGTCTTCTCTATTGGAGGCAGGGACTTCATGCACAATGTTAATTCTCACGCAACTTTTAACATTGAAGTGGCACGTGAAAGTCTGTTACTTACAATACCAGCTCATTATTGTGGCTCGAGCCAGGATGAAATTACACAACCAAATTCCATAAGGCTAACGTGACTTTCTTTAGAATTGTACCGTAGAGCAATCACGTATACACATCTCAAGAATGCATCCACACTAAAATGACACACAAAATTACTGCTGGTGTGAACCGTGAACACTGCGGCCAACCATAGGGACCGTTCATAAAGTATGTCACGCTATTTTGGGCCAGATTTGACCCCCTCCCTCCCTCATGTCACATTTTGTCACACGTATTCATACCCTCTTAAAAATGTACGTCACAACGATCTCAAACCCCCCCCCCCCGACATTTTTTTTTCTGAAAAAATAATTTTATTGGGCCTGCACAGATCTCTTAAAAACAGATTATTTTTCTGCCATGAAGCAAACAAAGCAAGAGGAAAAGGAAATAGCAGAAGTAACTTCCTCTTCAACTGCTAAGGTTATCTCGGGATGGAGAATGACAATTTTGCTAGGAAATACCTAAAATCTTGTCACGTTTTTTACTTGTAACTCTGCCACTCACGAACTTTTATAATGAAAAGAGAGGCAGCATCTCAGTCGGCATTCTTTCGGGCTGTAACTACAGAAAGCAGCAACAGTACGAATCAGACGAATCATCAGTGATTTCATTGGCAATACAGTCGCATAGGTTTTTTTTTCTTTCTAGATCCGTTCGATACTGTAGTACACCTCTACGAGGCATTGAGCCTAACGCTCCCCACAGCCAATGCTACGACGTTATATAGTGACTTCTCTGAGTCAACGCACAGAAAGCGTTGTTAGAATTGGCTAGGTCGTTCTACAGTTCAGGAGCGTACTGACGCTTGTGTCACTGTCATTCCCACCATTTCAGATGGGAAAAACCGGTAAGGGAAAACCTTCAATTCTTGCCTTTCCCAACCTAACATTCGAAATGAGAACTCCTTTGTATTCCAATTAATTTCAAGAATAGTGACAAATGACAGGTTCAAACAGAAGCAGTTTTACACCTTCATACTCCGTAGCCCATCATTTATTTTTAATACAGACAGAGTATTAAATTTCTTTCTTACACAAATTATAAAGGTGTATAAAACTGTAAAAGTGTGACGTCACATTTTTGACAACCCCCTCCCCCTTCCCCATGTCACGTTTTGTCACACTGGGCTAGCCCCCCCTCCCTCCCCTCCGAGAATGACGTACTTTATGAATGGTCTCATAGCTGCCTCTGTGCAATATCTTCTCATAGTATAGAACACGAATGGACGGTAAAGACATGTACTTAGGGACCGGTCATTATTTATGGCCGAGGGGGGGAGGAAATCAAAATGTAACCACCAAATTGTCCATGCCCCCCCCCCCTCGTCGAGATTCTGAAAAAAATTTTGACCCCCCAAGGTCCAAAAATAGTGTGAACCCTTCCCCCCTCCCCACGGAAACTGCGCTTTTCGTATATCCATTGAGACCGTCTGCAGATGATTCCTGCAGCCAAGATTAGTGCTGTAGCCAAACTAAGTAAGTAGCTCTCCAAACCGATAATTACCGTTAGTTGTAAGGAAACGTGTCTCGTTTTTGAGGAAAAGACATGTTGGTTTAAAAATGTTCTGTAAAATGTTCCTTACACCCATCTCCTGTCGAGATTCATATAATAAGTATGATGAACACACTTAACACTGAACACTCTTGAATGCCCACATCCGCAACATATTCAGCACCTAAAAGACCGAAGAAGCCAACAAACCAGGTGCCAAGGCTTTTCTAGACTAGACTTGCAGAAACGGTACTAATAGCGTCAAAACCTTGCAACATTCACATCATGGGGGGGGGGGGGGGG
>JAHWFP010092869.1:0-10638 GCA_023313725.1 Lithobius niger | reverse complement strand
GGGGGGGGGGGGTCCCAGAAGCTGAGGTGTTTTTAGACATTTTGACTCTGAAAGTGCTATTTTTGAGGTCCAAAAATTACTTTTTCTTCCAGTTGATCAGTGCTTTTGACACCCCCTGAAAAATTTATGAACCCCCCATCGAGAGGGTCTTAAATAATGACCCCCTCCTAATCCCCCCCCCCCCATCCCCGGCGATAAATAATGACTGGCCCCTTACACCACTGGATACACTGAAAAGTTGACTTTTTACACAGTTGACTTTTTACAGAGTCACAGTTGACTTTTTAAAGCATTTTCAAGCCGTTCACATTGTCCCATTTTCAAAGAGATGATTAGTTCTCACCAATCACAGATTGAATTTGGCTACAGAATATGCCCAAGGAAGATACATATTCGCACATAGAAAAAATAGTCGTAACGACGAATTATAAACAGAAACTATTTTTTTGTTGTTGTTTGGCTTAGCAATTAATCAGTAGCGCTGCGCAGCTAATATCTCAGCAGGCCTTGGGTAGAAACATCTAATTTAAGTTTCGGATACAAGGGCGAGCTTCAGTCAAGGAAGGAAACAGCTCCGCACTTAACTGTGTTTCCGGCTTAGATTTGCTCGCGCGACCAGAGTTTCGAGTTTTGGTTTCGGGTTTCGAGACGAATTTCAGGCATCTGGCAACAGGTGTCGCATCCGTACAGTATGGGGTTTTTGATCAAACGCTAGAGTAAACTAAATCTAAAGGAGTTACTAACTCATCATTTTCATAGACTCATGACTAAACTAAACCAAGCACACAAGTACTAAGTGCTTAATAGATAGTAAGTAGTAAGTGCTATGGACATATTAAGCACACTCAAAAGGCAATATTTATCTTCCCACCACTCCAACGCCGTCATTTGATGTAAACAAAATTATTAGTAGGTGACATTTTCGAAAGGTATCGTGATGCTCGTCAACTCAGGAAACGGGCACTGAAGTATGTTTAGGTAAATTTATTCTCTCCGTAGTATTCATTTGCACCTGAAAATCGAACAGGAGCAATTGAAGAACAAGGAGTGAAAAAATTTAACTAAATTTAAATCACTGTTAAGCTAAATCAGAAAACGGTCATTAACATAAATTTCGGAAATTTCTTCCTTCATTGTTTTTAATTTGCTTTTAGTATCACGCATGTTTCCCAATCGATAGTTATATTTTTGTGAACCATTGCTACATTTGCTACATTTGAAAATGATCACAACACTTGAGTAGACACAATCTCAATGAATGCGTTT
This sequence comes from Lithobius niger, assembly GCA_023313725.1. Taxonomy (NCBI): domain Eukaryota; kingdom Metazoa; phylum Arthropoda; class Chilopoda; order Lithobiomorpha; family Lithobiidae; genus Lithobius; species Lithobius niger. The sequence continues at coordinate 9,372 of JAHWFP010092869.1, read as the reverse complement.
TTGTTTCTTTATAGACTTCCGAGATGTATCATGAAAAAGGATGTAGCAATTGCAATGAGAATTCACAAAAAATAAAGGAATTTCGTGCTGAAATTTGTGAAGAAAATCTTGAGTTGCTAAAGCGAGCGCATGACGAACTGAATGAAAACCCAGGAACTCTTTCACGGGATATTACAGCGCTCAAGGCTTTGGTGTTAGGTGCATAGGAAATCTTGTATAATTACACACATTTAAAAGAAATGGAACACAACCTTTGAATCAAAGCTTTAAACGCATTTTATTTAAACTTTCCTTCATGTTAAAAAGTAAACAGCTACTTCGTTATTTAGGATTAAGTATTCCAGAAAGTTGAATATTCATAAGTGTTTTTATTGTTGTCTATCACATATCGCCAAACAGAACAGTAGCGTACATTATTCTTTGAAGTGATGAAAAATTATTACTTATATACGGTGTTGATTTACCTGTTTTGTGGCCAACCTAACCCTAATCACTTAAGTCACTACTCCAAGGTTCCCTAAACCTCAAAAGATTCAGATCAATGCCATGAGATTTGTGTGAAATGCCACAAGTGCTAAAATTTCTCAACAAATTGGTATGGTTTTAAAGAGCTGGCTTAACTGTTTCCGATTAAGTGCATTTACATGTTGGCTAAAAATTACCAAACATTCCAAATGATCACGACAAGTGTTTCGGTAGAAAATCCGTATCCTATTTGCAGTTTTCTTTGCTACTATACTGCAGCTGGTTGAAAACTGATCGTAAAAAGAATTTTTTTTTGTGGAAAAATATTGCCATATGTTTCATAGCATTTTGCCTCGGTTTAAAAACTTTTCCGAAATTATGGCTGGTACAGTAGGTAACAGGCGAATATCCCCCTGGTGAAAAGCCCCCCCCCCCGGAAAATATCCCCCATCAATATCCTGCCGTGCGATTTCCTCCCCCCCCCCATCCAGAAAATATCCCCTAAATACCAATTTCCCCCCGGAAACTATCCCCCCTACAAAAAAAGTACGAATACAGCAATACAAAAATGTACAAACCGTCAGGGTTGGGGGGGGGGGTAATGATAATGACCACCATCCTATACTAAGGCCACTGCAAATCATAACTGCCGGAAATTCGCTGCCTTAAAATACTAACTTTTTAATATCAATATCAACCGATTAAAAATCTACTCCCCCACCCCCCGCCCCCCCCCCCCCTCAAAAAAAAGAAAGCTGAAGTTTGAAATAAAAGTAACCAAAGTAAAAAAAAAACCAATCTCACCCCCCTCACCACACATAATTGAAAATTAATTGTTGTATACCTTTTCATCTCACATTTCGTTTCACGTTTAATCCCACGTTTTTTCAATGAATAGTTTTTCAATTGCATCTTGGAATGCTCGTAGTTTAGCCAACAAAATGAGTGAATTGGAAGATATTTTGCAATATGCTGATATTGTTGGGATTCAGGAGTTAGGGAATGTGCAAAATGAGGGAATTTCTAACCTAAGTGTAGATTTAGTGTCATCTAACAGAAATGTAGGAGTGTTTATAAAGTGGAGGGTACCGTATTTAGTGGTCCCATTTTCAGAGTGTCCAGTGATTGATGCATGCTGCATCCGTGTGTGGTTTTTGCGGCGATGGGTCACACTTGTGTTTCTGCTGCATGCCACCAGTAACCCGTCCCTGTCAGACTGGCTGGCATGCTGCGTCAGTTTCCGGCGCCGTGCATTCTGTCTGGAGATTTTAATGCGCATCACCACGATTGGGGGACCCAACACAGTAACACCAAGGGTCGCCGTTTAGCAAGTGCAATTGGCACCATGGGTTTTGAGATAGTGCAGAATGGCACTCCTACCTTTGTCAAGCGGCAAGGAGGTGTGGTCCAGGAGTCGGTAATAGATTGGTTTCTCTGTTTCCCAGGTCTATCAGAGAAGTTTGTGTTCAGTGTGTCTGATGACTTGAGAAGAAGTGACCATTTTGCATTTATGTTGCGTCCTGTGAGCTTTCAGGGGTGTGTGCAGCGTGATCGCTGTCCATGGCCAACTGCTGAAAGTAGTCTGTTCACTGATTGGTTACAGACAAATGGTGTGAATGGCGTATCTGTCCCTGCTCATAGCCCTTCACGGCGAGACATCACAAAGTATTTCCCCGTTTGGTGGACAGCAGTGTGTTCACGAGCTGTTTGTGACAGGCGGTAAGCCTTTCGTAAGTGGAAGCGGTGCTCACGTGAAGTTGGCTGGCTGGTGTATAAAGCCATTGCTAGTGAGTCACAGTTCCTTATTAGGAGTGAAAAAAGGGAGTACGGTAATCGACTTTGTGGCAGGGTTGCCACGTCACAGTCACTCTCTTCTGCCTGGCGTATTTTGCGTGGACAGGATAGGAAGCAAGAAGTGACATGGGTTTACAGCTCTCAACAACCTGACCAGGGGCGTAGCGAAGCCTTAGTAAGTAGGGGGGCGCAGGCTCAAAAAATCCGACTATGGTCTAAGATTTGCCGACTTCCATCGCAAATTTTTTTTAATGCTTTAGCCCTTCGCATACTGGGGAAGCTGTGCGGCGGTGGTTGTGGTGCGGGGGGGGGGGGGATGAGCTAGGCAAGACATTGTCTCATTCTCCCCCACTAATATTATACTGTGCCCACCTTAGTGGCCCATTAGAAATTTTATTTCTACGTAAATGGCAAAAAAATGCAAGTAATACATATATGGCTATACAAAAGAAATTGTAATGTACCTTACATTGTGAAGGCAGTTTTTTGCTGGCACCTACTCAAAAGGATGTGCACTTTAAGTTTCTGAAGGATGCCATTTGTTGCCATTTGGCCTATTATGCAAGAACTGTTAGTGTTACACAAAAGCAATATGTATATCAGTTTATATCTATGGGTGGGAATGTCTTCTTTGAATCAAGGGTAATGAAAAGGGTCTACCACTATTAGGGACCGAGCCACGCCCGTTTCACAGTTACCGTTCAATTTTTTGCTCATTTTCAACCTTTGAACGGTATTAAACACAGAAAGCCAAAGGCTCAACAAGAGTTAAATAAATACAGATGCAAACCTATTTACGTTGCCTTTTGGACTTATATGTCAGGATGACTGAGTGCGGAATCGAACCCACGACCTTTGAAACTAAAGGCGATGTCCTACCGCTGAGCCATACTGTCACAGCCAAAAGGAAACTCTGCCTATGGACTTTTCTTGTTGGCCTTGTCAATATGGCTCAGCGGTAGGACTCCGGCCTTTCGTGTCAAAGGTCGTGGGTTCGATTCCCCCCTCCGGCATTCTTGACATAATTCCAAAAGGCAACATAAATGCAAACGTATTTATGCAAACCTATTTACGTTGCCTTTAGGCACTGGCAGGTGTAAAAGACTATCAGGTTGGGGGAGGGGGGGGGTGTGATTAAAAAAAATTGGATATGGTTGTTTAGTAGGACCAAAGGCTAGTTGGCGTTTCCAAACTCCTTGACAATGCCAGTCCGCTTTTGCCCAGCCAAGCATCACCCACTGCCTTAAAAATTCGAAGTTCAATGTTTTTTTTCCTTCTATCAGCACCGCGATCAGCATAAACATGGCTGCCACCGAGTTTCTGTATCAAATGCATACATTCAAACTTTCCAGCAAGGTGTTCCGTTAATTGAAGTGACCGCGGTTGGTAGGTAAAAGTTGGTGACACCAACGTTTGTTCTGATATATACTTCGAATCACGAAAACTAGGTGGCATACAGTATATGTTAAATGGTTTTGTAATTTCCCTTAAAAGTTAGTTCCTTATCGTTCCCTGAGATTTCCGTCTTTGAACCCATCGAAGTTGAAAACGTGAGATTCTTTAATTTCTTATTACAGATCGTTTTACGTTATTTTAACGAACAACTAACACGTTTAAATTTTACTGAATAATCTAAAGACAGCTAAGCTCCGCTGCTTTGATAAATCCAAGTTGATGTGGTAGTGTTTTTGCTATGAATGTACGTATTGTTGTCCTTAGATATTTTAACGATTTTATTCTGAAAGTGTGACTTTAGCACTTAATTTAATTACTCGGTGAAAAGGCTACAAAAATTCGAAGAGGTTAAAAAAATATTATGATTCGGCTAAAAGTAAGATACCCCCGCCCCCCCCCCCCCAAAAAAAATAGTAGCACGTCTACTAATAAGTTCAATTTTTTTTTTCCTCTTTAGTTTTTGTCGAGTGTTAGCATTTAAAAATCGTATTTTATACTGGAAGTCATAACCTCAACAAAACTGAACGAATTAAATTTGCTTACCGTACGTGCTTTGATGCCGCAAACGGAAATTTTTTGTACCAAATTCTTTCACGGAAAAGAGTTTCCAAATGACATTTTGATTATTAAAACTTTTTTTTTGGGGACAATCAATTTCAGCCAGCATAAGGCTGTACAACTAGTAAGTACTCACCAAGGTGGTAATGAATACTTCGTAATAAACAAACCGTTCCTCCGCTTCCTTAGTTAGGATGACCCCTATTGTGCATGTCAGTAGTGGCGCCAGCCAACTTTAGATGAGGGGGGGGGGGGGCAACGATTCCCCTACAGGGAGGGCAAAGAAAATTAACGTCTTCTATTAAACTTTGTTCTACTTTGGCAAGGGGCTGGCAAAACCAGGTAGGGGGTCTGGGAAGCGCTGTAAGCTCCCCCTAGCGGGGTCCGGGGCAGGGCGGAAGCTGAAGCATATTACGCTATTTGAGGGCCTATTTTCATCTTCCCGAGACATGTTTGAAACACAATCGTTGAGCAAATTTTGGATGTTTCTCATAAACATTCTTCAGCAAGACAGGTAGAAAAAACCTAATTCTGACCAAATTGTTTTTTTATTATGCATTTTTTTACAAAATAAATTAACTGATGAATTTAAATTATTTTAAAAATATTATTACTTTGACATTAAGTAACACTGAATAATTTAGATTTGAAAAGTACTGTTGCTTACGTTTCAACTTACGGCCAACTCTATTTACAGCTTTTTCCCCCAAAATTTGTACGGATTTTAAGTCGTTCTGTTGACTCAGTATTCCGGCTGTTCCCTGACGACAATCTCAGTTACTTCCCGATAGGGGGCAAGGCTTCCCCGACCGGGGGGGGGTACTCTCCGCCCCCCCGCCCCCTGGGGCGCCACCCCTGGTGCACGTGTCAGTACGAGGTCACAGTGCGGTGACTGAATCCTTGCCCAACATTAGTTACGAAGTGACGATTCACAGAAAAGTTAAAGTATGCAGAAAAGAGAAAAACGAAGCGATGATACGACGCGCGTATATTTTTTTCCTTTACGAAATGTTGTTTTCTCCTCCAAAACATTTACTCAACCTAAGAATTTACCGACTGGGACAGAGTCAATGAGCAAAGGTGAAATGCCGAGTCGTTTTTTGCTTCCTGTGTAATAAATAATAACATGTATTGCCAAGACAGTTTAATTTCTTTGGACGAATTTCTCGAATAGGGAGAAGAGTAAATGAACAAAGGTGAAATGCCGACTCTAATTTCATAGCGTGAACAAATAATAAAAAGTGTACGTACGACGACAGTTTAATTCTTTTCACGAATTTGCCGACTGGGAGAATGAGTGGGGGGTCGGTGCGCCCCCCCCCCTCGCCCCCCCTGTCGCTACGCCCCTGAACCTGACAGAGTGGTTCTCCGAGGACGTGAGATGACTGAGGCTTTCAGCCAGAGATTTGCAAGTGTGTACATGCTCCCGCGTGGGCGTCCACCTCCAGTGTCACCACGACCAGAATTGACGGGTGTTACTGATGTGTCATTTGTGGTATCCGAACTCAAATCAGCACTGACTAAGTGCAAGAGTGAGAGTGCGCCAGGGATTGATTGCATTTTGTACGGCAGTCTCAAGAGGCTACTGGTGTCGACATTGCAAAATCTTTTGTCTCTCTTTCAAGACCTGTTTGATGGAGCTCACATCCCTCAGTCGTGGCTCTTTATAGTTTTGGTACCGATTCATAAGGCTGGCACTGAAAAGTCTTGTTTACTCAATTACAGACCGATTGCCTTGCGTTCGTGTCTCCTCAACGTATATAAGCGGATGCTCATTCGGCGGTTGACCTGGCGCTTGGAGCATCATAATTCTCTGCCTCCATGCAGTTTGGGTACCGTGAGAATCGGAGTGCTCAGGATGCAGTTTTGCACTTACTCTCTGGGATCGGAGAATCTTGGGTTCATGGTAAAGTGGGATTGGGGTGTTCTTGGACATCAGAGCAGCTTACGATACGGTAAGAGTAGATTGGGTCCGTGCTGGTCTTATCAGCATGGGTGTAGGTGGGAAATTGGTTGGTGCGATCATCGCCCTTCTTGGGGACAGACGATATGTGACCAGAGTTAATGGGCACTGGTCTGCAGAGACTACTTCAGATAGAGGGCTGCCGCAAGGCAGCTGTCTAAGCCCCATGTTGTTTGCGGTAGCTATAAAAGATCTTCTAGTTGAGATGTCAGCCACTGCCAATATTGTCTGCTATACAGATGACGTGGCAATGTGGTTTGCAGGAGATGACCCAGCCACTGTGACACCACATATTCAATAAGCTCGTGCTTTTGTGATGCAGTGACTTGCTTCCAGAGGTCTCCAGTTAGCTCCTGCAAAAACAGAGGTGGTTGTGTTTTCTCATGATGTGGCGTTTCAGCACACCACGGTGAAGTTCGTAGTTGATGGTGTTTCGGTGATGTCTAAGTCAACCGTCAAGTAACTAGGTGTTGTTTTGGATAGTGCTGGAGTGGAGTTCTGATGTGCGCCTTCTGCGAGAGAGAGTGAAGGCACGGGTTTCCATTCTGCGTGTCCTAGTGCGCCATAAGGAAGTCTGCAAAGGGACCCTCATGTCTGTGTATAGGAGCGTTGTCCGTTCTGTCGTGGATTACCACTTGCCATTCCTGTATACTGCATTAAGCCAAGTACGCTCATTGCAAGAGGTAATAATGATGCGTTACGGGTTGTTACTGGATGTTTGCCCAGCATGCAGGTTCAGTCTTTGTGGACAGAGTGCGGCGAGCAGCCGCTACATTTTTGAGCAGGCGAATTGTTAGTGTTAGGCTGCATGCGATCGCTCAGCAGAGGCAGCGGTGATCCTCTTGGCAGCATTATTACTGATTACTGCACTCTGAGTGGCAGGGTGCGCTCCCAACTAGGCATTCAAGGCAAGGGCAGTTTGCTTCTTTTGTCCTGGGTAGATCTTACACTATGTAATGTTGCCTATGTCAAGCCTCCAAGCCCATGGACATGGTGCTCTGATTTGGATGATGTCTTCTGGTGCATTGAAGTCGAGTGCCGTGTTTTTTTGTGACGCATCGTTCTCCGCCGAGAGGAGAGAAGGCGGTGTTGGCGTATTTGTTCCAACGCTGAAGGTGAATGTGCAACGGCGGCTTGTGAGTGTAGACTCCAGTGTGGTCTGTGAACTTGCAGCCATATCAGTTGCGCTGGATGTGGCTACAGACCTGGCGTTGCCATCGTTTGCTGTTGTGACGGATTCTCTGGCCAGCATCCGTATGCTTCAGTACAGTGCTGCGTCTCTGTGTGTCAGTGATCCATTAGTATTCACGATTTGTTGGAAGCTGTGGATTGCTACACGTAGAGCTATTGTTCCTCTTGAGCTGGTCAGGGGTCATAGCGGACAGGCTGGGCACGAAGCTGCCGATGGCCTAGCCAAGACCATGTTTTCTCAGGCACCGTGTGAAGCCATTCTCACGCTTTCCTGCAAGTTCCTGCAAGTTCCTGCAAGTTCCTGCAACGAAGAGAGTGGCAGTCTCTGCCAGGTTTTGTAGGGAGTGGAATACGGAATGTGCAAACGCAACTACTCGGCGATTTTCATTCGTGGTGCACCTGGCTTGCGGCGTTGCTTCGTCTGTTGATAGTTTACTGAATTGGTCTGCGAAGCTGCTAACCAGGCTGAGAACTGGGCATGTCCTACTTCCTGCCCATCAGCACAGGCTAGGGTGGATAGATTCACCATTCTGCACAGGTTTGACTGTTAGTGAGCAGTGCTTCGTCGGAGAGTTGGTGTGCCTATGTCTTTGGAGTGTCTCCTGTCTGCCACGGGTCCGGACTCGTGTGCACGCTTGAGAGCGGTAGCCGGTTACTGTGTGGCAACAGGGACCAGGCTGTAGTCCCGACGTGTATTTGATTGAACAATATTGTCAGGGTGCATGTTGCTGTTTTGTCAGGGTGTTTCTGTGTGCTCTGCATGTGTTGAGGTAGAGTGTGACTTCGACTCCAGTGGAACATGTGTGCGCAGGACTTGTGTACAGTGAGCAAGCTGCGTTGGGGCTGTGTTTGGACTTTTTCTTTGAGTGTTTCATTGGCTGTCATGTGTAGGATTACGTTGTAGTCCTACGGTGCGTTTGATTGTTGTTGTTATAAACTTAGGTGGGGTATGTGGCTACGGGCCACGGCCCCTATAATAAAATCCAATCCAAACTTTGAGACATTATTGTTATGAGCTATACCGCTGAGACTGTCCATGGTTGTTCTGGTGCTGTATCCATTCACTATCTAGCCACACGCTAGTGTGTCGTGCCAAGTTAGGCAACAAACAACACAACAAACATTACATCAATTTAATTATCGAGGTTGTAAACCATTGTAGCATGACGCAATAGAATCAGTGTCTTATATCTTAAAGCATAGTTGGGCACATTTCAGGTACTTAGGGAAAAATAATAATGCGGTACAAAAAACGAAATTGTGTTGAAATCGAGAGCAATGACCCACCTTACGAAAATTAACTCGTGTAGGAGTGCCAGCTAAGCTGCTTTCAATGCAAAATCTGATCCTCAGTAACGTTGCAAATGTGTTACTACAAGTTACTAGCTAATTCTGGCTAGCTAGTCCGCTCATCCCTATGTTCAATCCCATAGGGTGATTATTCATCGATACCGAGATAAACGGGACGGCTTCCAGTTATGTAATTGGACGAATAGGTACCGTACAATACGAACTCACAGTTCGTATTGTACTGCACCTATTCGTCCAATTACATAGCTGGATGCCGTCCCGTTATCTCCGTATAGATGAATAATCACCCTATGGGGGTGTAAGGGGGGTGGTGTGGGAGGGCGCATAAGTACGAAAGTATTATTATAACCAATGTTGGTATTGTCGGCATTGTCTCTCATTGGACGGCCAAAGTTCGGACAATGACAACGTGTCTACCGACGTACGTGCCTAGACACACACTAGTGCATCACGATAAATCTAAACAGCGTTGCCAAAGAAATTGTATTAACGTCCAATTCACGAAAAATAAACACACTGTAAAAGCAAAGCAAAATAAACCCAAAACTGGTAAAGAGGCCACAAAGTTGAGAGTGGTTCGGCCCTTCAAAGGAGTCATATCTACAAACCAAAACTAACTAAAAAAAAAAAAAAAA
>JAHWFP010092868.1:75006-101236 GCA_023313725.1 Lithobius niger | reverse complement strand
GCGAAACAAAATTCATTGACGATACCTCGAAAACTTAATGGCCGATTTAGTTCTTAATAGTTAAAGATATTTAAATTCAAATATATAAGGGCAGCTTAGTTGCAAAAGGGTTTACCAAACAATACGACCAATCGTACTTCAAAAGTTACAGCCCGACCGCTGGCCTTGAAACAATACGACTAGCTATTACGGTTGTGGTCCAGAACAGTTAGTATATAGACCAATACGACGTGACTAAAGCATATCTACAAGGCCCCCTCGATTGTTAGGTAGAGATGCTACAACCAGAAGGCTTCATTATTCCTGGACAAGAAACAAAGGCGTGCTGCCTGATTAGGTCTATCTATGGATTGAAACAATCAGGGCTTTGTTGGTATAACCGTTTAACAGAAGTGCTAGAGTCTCATGGGATGCATCGTTGCCTGTCAGACACGTGTTTTTTGGATTGTTGTTGATGGCGAACGTGGATTCATACTGTATACGTCGACAATTTAATGGCCGATTTAGTTGTTGTTAAGAAAGATACACTAAGTTCAGATCTAGACTTCAAATATCTTGAACCGTTGAATTTCTTACTTGGTAAATAGTTTGAAAGAGAGCGTCAATGGGTTTTGTATTTACATCAACGTACTTAAAGGAAATGTTAAAGAAATTTATTATGGAAATTTGTAAGACTCTTTGTTTACCAGGAAAACATTTAACAAAGACATTAAATTTAATTGTAGAAGAACAGAAAGAAATGTAGATGGTTCCTTTTTGACAATTATTGGGTTGTATGTCTTATCTAGGCCTAGCACCACGACACAATATTTGCTACGCAGTAAATGCCGTAGCTGCCCACTGAGCTAATCCAAGTCCAGTGCAGTGGGTTGCTGCAAAACGTATTCTGCACAATCTACATAGAACTATGGACTGGAAGTTAATTTTCCGGCCCAACCTAGCAAGACTCGAAGTTTTTGCGGCCGCCAGCCCTGCACCAAATGCTGACGATCGCACTAGCATTATCGTGTATTACGTTGGTAGCCCAATCCTATGGAGAGCCACTAAACAAAAAGTATGTCTTTATCCACAATCGAATCGGAATACCGTGCTTTGTGCTTAACTGCAAGAGAAGCTTTTTGGATTTGTGCACTGCTAAAAGAACTTAGTGTTTATGGGCAACCAAACTCCACCAACTACAATTAAGACTGACTCACTCAGTGCATATAACCCATAACCGCCTGAAAGAACTTTAGACCCCTTTTTTTTAGAGTCCATATAGTACTTGGGTCAATTCTCGGATTCGAACCGGCATTCTCTTGGTTTGGAGCCGACGACGCTGACCACTGGGCTGTGACTGCCCGCTTTGCTCGGGGTCACCGGGGATCCCTCACAAAGCTCGCGCTGGGACTTCGTTTTCCTCTGTTATACTTTGAAGGCGTACGTTCATATCTAGGCGGTTATGTGTTAACATGCAAATTCTCAGATAGAAAGATTGCGCACGAAACATATTGAAATTGTTTACCATTTTGTGCGACTAGAGGTTAATGATGGTGACATAACTCTTGAATTTGTGCCTACAGAGCGAAAAATAGGCTGATATTTGTACAAAATCATTATCAAACTAAACTCGTACTAATCTTTGTTTTGGTCGGTCTGTCTATTGCAGTTGCTAATCACAAATAATTTCCGTAGATATTCTCTTCAAGTGGGGGCATGTTGGTATGTGAGGCCAATTACCTTCAATTCATCAGCTTCTTCAACCAATATGAATAAACCATCTTGGATCCTACTCAGCTGGTCACAACAATAGATGTTTGTGCTTCATGTCCACGTTATGGATGAAGACAATAGTTTTAAGTAGTTATAGTATTGTTGGCTTTTTGTGACGAGTGTTTTGTAATCGAGACGATATTACGGTCACTAAAGAAGCCAAACAGGGCTTCACTTCTTGTCAATCCTCCAAACCTTCAGATCGTATATTTAACTTTAAATTGTTCCGTTATCCCGTGTACCAGTATGAATATGGTATTGTGAATACACTGCTTTAAATGAAAACCGACTGTGTTGTTGCTACTTAGTTTCACGTATCATGTTAACGCTCATGTATTCATAACTTTCCACTGCGCCTACTCATCAAAAAATCTGTATAATACACAAATTATGCATGCACCCCCCAAACACCGAAACATTGAACTTCTCAAACATAAACTGCACTTCCTTCTTACATAACCATTGATAAAATACAATTCTTGTTCCTGGTATTGGAGTTTAAATTATAGCTCACTGCGTTTGAGTGAACTATAATCTGGTTTTAGTTGTGTACCTTCACGGCTGTGAGTATGGGGATATAATATCTAATGTTTTTTTTTGAATGGCAAAGCCAATTTCTACTCAGTTAATTATTTCATTGAGTTATGTCGAAATAGATTTTTAGCTATAAGGAAGCAACGACGATTTATTTTTATAGTTTTTAAAAGTTCTCTTGATTATGGGCAGAACAGTGTATGCTTCGCTGGAATTTTTTAACTATTCAGGATTCCAAATTTACAATGGCGAGTGTTAGATCGAGAAATTATAAGAATCATAATTTCGTGGAGTATAATTGACCAATTTACGGTAAATCCGAGATCTGCAATACTTTTTGGTTATCTAGCAACGTGGTAAATTTCATGGCAATCTAACCACCCTAACTACAAAAGTGCAACCAACAGACCAACAGACCAACCAACCAATATTTTACAATTCAGTGTCCGTTATAGGCTACGCTATGCTCCACCCCCCAAAAAATTGTATGACTGTCTGTTGGCTAGTTTGTTTTTCAAGGCACCTAAAAGCTATAAAACTAAGTGGTTATGATACGCATTAGAAAATTTATCACTGGACTCTCTTAAACTCTACATGCTATTTATTATGTTCGCCTTTTAATTTTCAATGACATCTGTAATGAAATCTCGCAGTCTGAGAAGAGTTTTTAGGTAACTTTGGCTGCAATTATTGAGAATTCACTTCTACCTTCAAAAATATTGTAGTTGTGATATTTACTACCAGGTATGGCCGATTTGTTTATAATTAACGTAAATACTTTTATTAACAGTATTGCTTGCTGTTGAAGTTGTAGAAATCAAGTGTTTACGTCAATCCAAGCCCGTAATGCCCTGTTACTTACTTACCCCCAGATGAAGCTAGCCACGACTTTGTGTTTTTGTGCCTTGTTTTGTTCTGCTATTGCTACTATCTGCTGTGCACGCATTGTATGTTGTATGCTGTGTGTTTGCACTTGGAATGCACGTACACGTTTGTGTTCTTTTGTTTGTTTTGAGTTTTAGGGTTAGTAGTTGATTGTTTGAAGGTTGTTGGTATGAATAGGGAAGGAGGGACATAAGGGGAATAAAATGGAAATGCTGGAGAAATCGAAAAACAGGCTAAATGATGAGGATAAGAAAAGGATTGGTTTGCCAAATTATGAAAGGAGGCAGCCTCCAAAAACAGGATCGCAAGGCGGGCAGAAAGAATGGTTGCTGGCGATACTAGTGTTTGTTCTGAATTTGACTGGTGGGATCAATGCTGATTGCTGGGTCGTTGTTCGACGGTGACTGGTACTTTTACTTATTAAGGCTAAGGTCTGTGGAGAGAGGGACATCATATTGTTCACTGGGACCCTAAAACTCGTTCTGAAGCAATTACGAAAAATTTCAAGTTTTTTTCGTCAGTATTGCAATGTCGTGATGGGGTGGTCGATCTTAATTTTGTCAACCATGCACACATAGAAAACCTTGGAAGCGGGTGGCTATGGGGGTTCAAGTTGTCCGACAGACATGTTATAATTAGTTTTGAAGGGGTGAACTGCCAAAACAGGTAATGTGCAGTGACACATTAGGCCACATTAGTTTGCCTCTACTGACACATTAGGCCTTCTTTGAGGCTCCAGTTCGTTGTTTTTATTTTCAGAAGTATGTGGCAGCTGGTTCTTTGGTTAAGAAGGTCTGTGTGTGCTGTGGTGGTGCTTCTCATCCAATGCATCAATAATGCCAGCCATGCTGTGTTAACTGTGGCCATGCAACTTCTGTGTCCTAAGAGAGTAGCGGCTGAGCTGGTAGCTGCCTTTGTTCACAATGACAACATTGGGTACTAGACAGTTTGGTGACGAACTGAAATTTGTCCTACATTTGTCAATGTGGTGCAGATTGTTCGTCTGCTCGTGCTGTGTTTGTTGCTTCTGTTGTGCCTTCTTCTTCACTTGTGGTACTTCCTGGATCACTTCTGCTCCTGTGGTAACTTTAGCTCTTGTTGAACTTTAGTTTTGGGTACCTTCAGCGCCAGTGTTGTCTTCTCAAGTGATGTCTTCTTTGCCTGGTATATCGTTGCCATTGGTGTGGCAGTTTCAGTTCCGTCTGCCCTGGCTTCTATTTCAGCATGCCCGTCCGCCTCTGGTTGCGAAATCCTTTGGGTTTGTGGATTAGAGCTCGTTTGTTAAAGGGTTAGGTGGACTTACACATTGAAATCATTCCTTTGGGGTAGTCTGGTATTTAAGTTTCCTTTAATCATGGGCATCATTACGTGAAGGTCGGGGGGGGGGACTTCTGTGAGTGGTTACTAAATGTTTAGTGCACTTTAGGCATTTTTTGGGACTGTACGAGGTACAGTACTTCATCCAAGTTGGGAGACCTTGCCTGTCTCGTGAGGGGTTGTGATGTTTTTTTTTACTGTTGAAGTTAGGTTTACCTCTACTAAACAATTCCAGATAGGGGATTTTTGTACTGTAGTCTTGCCTGGCCAGACCAGGTTTCTGGGGTGGATTTCTGCTTGGTGTGCATAAATCCTTGGTGCATTGTAGGCTATCTCTTCTGCACACACCCTCAATGGATGTTGCAAATAAGCCTTGACAGCCAAACTGAATCCCTGTGTTTCATTGTTGGATCAGGAAATCAGCTGACCTTGCTTTAGGGATGGAGTAAGAAGTTTTAGCTCTCCATGAATCGATTCTTCAAACTAGATGTCACTGATGGAGAACTTGCCTCAGAATCTATGAATCTTTGAAAGGTTTTCTGGACTGTTCAAACCAGGGTTAGGTACCTTCAGGGAGTTCAAAGCTGGAATCAAAGTTAAAGGCAATGCTAAATCTAAGTTCCGCTTAGCTTGCCCTGTGCCTCTCACTGTGAGGGCAAGGTCAAAGCTCAAATAGATAGGTTAGTATGGGAGAGTATTCTGGTTCCTGTAGACTGTAGCACTACGGCAACTCCCGTTGTGCTCATTTTAAAACTCACTGGTGATACCCACATAGCCGAAGACTATAGCGTTACAGTCAACCTGGAGATGGAAATATAATATGATACCTGGACAGTCGATGACTTTAGTGTTACAGTCAACCCAGAGTTGAAAATATTATTTTTCTAGTCGTCGGCACGAACATTTCTACTCCCATTAAGTCCCTGGGTGCTCTTTAATGTCTTGAGGTTTTTCGCTCTCTAGATCAGACCAGTGTGCAACCCTACTGTGCATGCGTCACCATGCGCAGCCATCCTATAAAAGCTATGCCTCGACCAGATGGCCATCTCTTTTCCTGAAGCTCTCATTGTTGACTGTCGCTCTGAAGACTCTCCTGCAAGCTTTGAGCTCTAGATCCACACGCCGGTTAAGGTTAAAGTGCCATCGCCCTGAAGATCTTTAGTCGAAAGCGTCTAGCCCTGAGAAGTCTCTCAAGTTGAAGATATCGTCAACAGCCAAGTCTTTCATCGAAAGCCTGTCGCCTTGCTCAATGTTCATCGAAAGGAAACTCACGCTCAGGAACACTTTCGTCGAAAGTCTATCCCCCCTGAACACTTTTGTCTAAAGCCCTTCATCCAAAATGGCTGCCATCACTCCACCTGCAAGCCCTCCGTCGGAAAACCCAAGCATCGTCGTTTTACCTTCTCCCGTCCAACCATCGACCTCGGCAGCCCTTCACTGTTCCACTGCGTCGCCCATCCCATGTAGCCAACGCCAATTTTCGTCCAACTCGTCGTCCAGCAATCCCAATTTTCGACCTGCTAAAAGCTGTTGAAGCCATCGTCCCTGACAACTGCCTTTACAAGCCAGGTCCAACCTCCATCACGAACAAAAGCAGTGGCTTTTCAACTGGATTCAGCTTCTGCTTTCATGAAAAAAAAACAAAGAAAGAGCAAGCATCGGCCAATCAACAACCCTGCTAACAACACTCCTACACACAGGTGGCCTTCTCTTGGGGAAGGGTGAACCCTCGAACTGGATAAAGATCCTCCCCCAAATCGCCCCAGCCAGGAATCTTGGTTCTTCCACTCATCAGGTGATGGAGCAGCTAACTCGAGGTAATTTGAAACCCACCATCAGTCGGCATATCTTGCCACTGAAGTGTAAATGGACTTCGGAACTGCACTTTTTATCCCAAAAAGAGCCGATGTACCAATGGGTGTCCTGAAAGAAAACGACAGGATTTTACCTCTACCTACGTGTCGCATCCCAAGCTGATGTCCTTGGCACTGCTAACAATGCTCTCTGTGTAAGATTAGCCCAAGAATCCAGCAAACGAAACATGAAACACCTACACTTCCTTATCGCCGAACTATTCAAAAAGATGTCTTTTCCAACCTTCCATGCTTTCAACTGGTTCACCAGGGCCCTGCTCAACTCAAGCCTCCTGATTAGTGACATCGCCCTTGGCACCACATCGAACTTAAATGTTTCAACCAAGCACATTCTGTGCAACTTACCCCTTCAAGTGTCGATACCCTATTCAGGGGTCAGATCCCCACCTTGGCACCTCATCTGGACATTTCAAGGAAACCGAACCTACCTTCTAAGCAAAACTCAGATCAACCTTTTTGGAAACCTCAATCCACTGCCCTGAAGTCATCTCAATCACAGATTCATCAACCCGAGACCAAGTCTAACTCATCTCAAAATGGGAATTCTCATCCTCTCGCAAAAACAGTACATCCTTTCGAGGGAACAGTCACAACAACAACAGGAACCACCGCAGCTCCACACCGGACAACTGCCACAAATACTCCACCTCCTCCATCAAAAGCAGATCTCGTAATCGTCAATGACTACACTCACGTCAAGCTGGTCGGTGGATGCCTCCCAATTCTTTCAATTGGCTTGGAAACGGATCACATCTGACAAATCACCCATAATCACCCTTGGCTTTCAACCCACCTTCATGACAAAACCTCCTCTCCAATCAACATCTCCATGAGAATTTGCAACCAAACCTTCCCCAGCTCTGACATCAGAAGTAACCGAGCTATTCAGTAAAATTGCCATCTGCCTCTGCCCAGATCATTCCATGCCTGGCTTCTACAGCTCCATCTTCCTCAGACCAAAGAAGTTGGGCAGCGAAAGAATGGTCTTCAATCTCAAACCATTCAACCAATTCATGCACAATGATCACATCAAAATGGAGACCTTGGCTTCCATTCGACTCACTCAAACCAAACGAATGGACTATTTTCATCGATCTAGAAGATGCTTATCTCAATGTTTCATTACACCTGGCTTTTCTCCACTACTTTCGGTTCATGTACCTAGACAAAATATACAAATTCCAAACCCTTTCGTTCGGCCTAAATGCAGACATTTTCACCCTGGTATTGAAACCTGTCCTCAGTCATCAACAACGCCATCAAATAACTGCAAATGCCTTCTTCGACGACTGGCTGTTCAACAACAAAGACCATCAACAATTAATCCACAACAAAAAGTTTGCCATCATCCTCCTTCACAGCCTTGGGTTCAGCATCGACTGAAAAAAGTCGAGACTCATCCCCTCCCGAATTTTTACCTGCCTTGGAGAGGAATTTAACCTAGAAAACGGAACCGTGTTTTCATCATCCAAACGAAAGTCCGAGCTCCTTGCTCACGGCCAATCCTTCTGCACAACGTCCCACCAGTCACTCACATCCCTAAATTCACTCATAGGGAAGCTGGACTCAATGGCCAACCTCTTACCCTACGGCAGATGGATGACTCGCCCCTTCCACCACACTTGGGGCTCTCACCACCCCAAAACCCAAGCCACCATGCCCTCCGACATGAATTTCCCATGGGAATGTCTGCATTGGTGCATGGACGAAACCAACCTAGCCAAATCGGTCCCGCTGCACGAACCACTTCCGGACCTCTTCCTCCTAATGGGTGCATCCCTTATTGGATGGGGAGCTCCAATCCAAGACCACGAGGTATCTGGAACCTGGCCTACCCAGCACATCCGACCCCATCCACATTCCAGGCAACCGGAGCGTGATAACAGATTCTCTCTCTCGCAACAAACCACCCTCAGGGGAATGGGCCCTCAAGGCATCAATCTGCGAATATCTCTTCAACATCTGGGGCAAACCAATGGAGGCACAATGCCAAACTTCCCCAATTCGTCAGCCCCGTTCCGGAAGACCTAGCATGTGCCGTGGATGCAGTGACCTACTAATGGAAGAATCTTTATGCCAACCTATTCCATCCGTTCAAACTTCTGCCGACAATCCTCACAAAGAGAGAACAAAACCAGTGCCTCACGCACCGAACTGCCCAGCGTCCCCATGGTTTCCACAACTACTAAACCTGCTCGTAGATCTTCCAAGAAAACTTCCCGATCTCCCAGACCTGCTGTCTTAACAGAAATGAACCAAATTCCGCCAGGATCTTACTTCTGCACGGGTGGCTACTATCATCCGACTCTTTAAAGATACGGGAATTTTTGAAGAACAGGCCACTAGAATTGCCAGCAAGGCACTTTGGAATTCAACCAACAAACTTTACAACAGCTACTGGGAAAGATGGTTTCATTGGTGTAAGCGACAGAAGGTTAATCCAATCCACCCAAAACCAAAACTGGTAGTAAAACCCGCCAAGTTACCGAAAATGGTCGGCCTTCAAAGTCGGACCGTTTTTGGAAACTTGGCGGCCTTTTTCTACCAGTTTTGGTTTTGGGTGGATATCGTAACTTTCATAGGACTGTGAACTTACATAGGGTTGCACCGTCTGCTTAAGTTGCTTCAATTCTATTTTTGCACACACTGGCAAACAATCGCTGATTTCGTTCGCTACGCTCACTCATCAGCGCATCCCCTTCCGTTTTGTTTAAGCCTGCACCTTCCCCTTAATTATTCAAGATTTCGTTCTCATTTAGTCATTGAGAAACCCCCAAAGGTCGCTATTACTAAAACACCAGAATACGAAGCATTTTATTTTTGGGTTACTAACAAAAACCCCATTAGCTTGTGGATGCTCGTATTATTGCATAACCATCATCTAATGTACATCCCTTTATTCTTACGCAATCCATTGCAACGTTACTGTTTCTTTATTTTGTCCTCAGTTGCAGTTCAGTTTTTAGTTCGTCCAGGCTTTTACAATAAATCAAAGGACAAGAGTCTTAATTGTTCAAGCCATTGTTGCTTAAAATCTTTGGTTGCAACTTGGAAAAGAAACGAAATTTAAATTCTCTGAAGACGAATTTCAAAACCCTCCCACGCATTTGTCCTGACCCCTACAACCCCCAAACCAACAAGAGGACCATGATCAGGTCTCCATACATCTGTGTGCAAAAGTTCAGCTTCTTAGGCCTACACAATTTTGTGCTAGCCATGAGCAATGAGTCTATGGGAATTAACATGGGGCCAGCGTTACTAGCTATAGTTTCTTTCAAGAAGGAACGGTTTACCTTATATGGTCATTACGTGGTGATTGATTAGGCCGGGAACAAAACGTCATTGGCCATGACGTCATCAAATTAATTGCCAAACAGTTAGTCCAATATGGCGTCATTTTCAGATCGCGTAAGCGTGAACAAAAAGGGGAAACTTTACATAACCAAGCAAGGGGAATAGTGTGGAATGTCTTTCATTACTTCAACAGCCAAGGAGAAGCTGCTAGTGTTTGTGATCTTCTAGAACGAACTGCATCGGCAACGAACGTCTACATTCATACAGTGAAAAGATTGTCAACAGCGGAAAAGCTGCGTTAGTAGCCGACGAAACGGCAGCAATAGCCGGCCAGCCAACGTTCTGTACGCCGGGTAAGAAGTGACCGCATCCCTCGCCTGTTACTGACATGAGGAGTTTAAACTGCCTATTCTTCGAGCTACTGTAGGCGAAATCTTTCAAGGTAGCAATTATTCTACACTGATAGCATTATTCGAAGCTAATCTCAAAAATAAGAGTTTAAAGGCAGTAAGTCATCTTTGCGTCGAATAGTGCTTTCGAAACTGAAAATGAAGTACGGCAAAGTTGACATGCGTAAATTTTACATGGAACGATCTGAAATTGATGCCCAACGTTAAAGGTATTTACGTCAAATTAAACAACTACGCTCAGAAAATAGGACTCTCGTATATCTTGATGAAACGTGGGTGAATGCACACCACGGAAGGTGTGCATTCACCCACGTTTCATCAAGATATACAATGACAATGACAGAACCGCAGATGAAATTAACATTCGCAGCAGGCAAATTCCGACTGGGCTAAAGGCAGCGTTTGATTCTGTATCACGCCGGAAGCAGCAACGAATTCGTGCTAAACGCTACGCTTTTGTTCCGATCCAAGACGAAATCCACAAATTATCATGATGAAATCAATGATTGGATGTTTTAAACAATTGTTTGTAGACCAGCAGTTGCCAAACATTCGCTTTCCTGCCATTAGCAGCTTCTCCATGAATCTCTATTCTTGACACGTTTTCAGAAGCCCCCTTGACCTGGCTACAGCAAGATTTTGGAGCAAAACCGGCTCTTTTCAGGGCCACCAAATGAACCAGAAGAGAATTAAAAAAACTTGTTCAAATGAAATAAAAATAAAAATTGTCGAAATTCCCCCAACCCTCCCCAACCATTATTTAATTAAATAAAAAAAAAATTGGACTGGGAGGTAATCGATTTAAATTTAACAAATGTTTTCTTTTTTCAGCCCTGTTTCCTTTCCCCAAGTTTTAAGTTTAAAAAAAATTATGAAATTCATCGCGAATGACTGCCAGTCCAATAGAAAAATTGGCCTGGCATACATTTCAGATTATTCTTTCATTCTCTTCTTCCACCCCCCCACCCCCCCAAAAAAAATCGTCACACACCTTTTTTTTTTAAAGTTAATTGCAAAATAAAGTTAGCTGACCACACTTTTAGGATAATTTCGATGTTTTCTTTATTCATTCCACCCTTCCACTGTAATAGCAGGAGCGCATTATATACACGTCCTCTTATATTTATGCTACCCCTGGTAATAGCTATTCGACCAAGTGTTCATAAAGCGAACCGCTGAAAGGTGCACTAAAACAAAACATTCGTTTGGCAAGCACGTAGCTGCAAGGCGCACTGTACCTAACGAAAACAAGCGATGATTGAGATTATTTATAAATGTAACTTCTTTTTTGAAGGATAGTATAGCTAGTTATTGCCGCATCTTTCTCTCAATGAATGGTGGACACTCAGCCTTTAACTTTGATTTTTTTCTTTTTCACTGCACTTTCCCCTTACATTTACCACAATTCGAAAGATTTCTGTCGTATTGGGATTTATCCTCAACCTGCCAAAATATGCTTTTAGTTGCTTACAGTTAACATAAGGCCGCCTTTTTATCATTAACAATAAATTTTTTAACAATCGGATGTCTATAATGGGATGATCTACTGTTACTTGGCGGCGAGATCAATTGTGTCTAGATCAATCCTCCTACTATTAAGTCTTCTTCACTGACCTATAGTATGTTCCACATTATGTTTTCAGAAAACTGACTGGATGACGACTCGTTTCCTTGCACTAAGATTGCAAAAACATGTGGATATCACACTTGTAGACTCAACAAAGTTACTGTTAGAGTTTACGAATGGGATGTTTACGGATTTTTTGCACTCATATTGGAAGAAAACGTGGCGTCATACAGTCAGTTTTCTGAAAACATAATGTGGAACAAAGTATAGTCAAAGATGGACTAAAGGACTCCACCACACTACTAAAATCTTTCGAAAACAAACGCCCCTCTGTCCACAAAACCTTCCGTCAATGGGACCTCCCACTCGTTCTAGAGTCACTCATGAAGGAATCATAATGAGCCAATTCAAACCTGCCACATTATCACCTCACAAGGAAGACAGTTTTCCTAACTTCACTTGCCGCAAGACTTCGAAGCAGTGAAATTCAAGCTCTTTCAGTGACCCCGTCTACTGCTTCTTCTTAGACAATTGCACCATCCACCTGAGTCCTTGCCCTGACCTTCGCGCCATGACACAGTAACCTTCTAAGCCATCTAAGCGATGATTATTCCAGCACTCACAAACATCATTGGCGATGAACCGGAAAGAACTTTACGCCCCGTTCGAGCTCTACGCTACTACGTCAAACGAACAGCTGACCCTAAATGCAGAAGAGGCCGGCTGCAACTATTTCTCCCCTTCACCAGGGTGCCAACGTCACTCGCTATGATAGCAAACTGTATCAAGAAAGTCATTCACAGGGCTTATGACGACCAAAACATCGACTACAAAGACAAGAACATCAATATCACAGCACTTTCAACCTCATGGGCGTTTCACAACCGAGTCTTCATTGCTGAAATCCTTCAAGCTGCATCATGAAGAAGCCAAACTGTCTTCACAAGTCACTACTTCAGGGACATGACAAGACAGAAAAATGGTCTACTTCATCTGGGCTCCTTCGTGACAACCAGATGTGTGGTCTAACCCCCCCCCCCCTTAAGCACTTGATACAGAAAAAAAGACCTCCAGTAAACGGAAGCAAGACTTCTCCAATGAAGACCTCCGAACGACGGAAGCAAGTCCTCATCTCTAAAACAAACAGCCCTTTTCAGGGTTACCATATCTTACAAAATAAATCCAAATACCTGTTTCTGTTTTATTTCAATAAAGTTCGTAGTTTTGTTAAACATTTTGGGGGAACCAGTCCGCAACCTGGGGTAACTCGTCATGATGGTGCCCGCTACCTGTACTGACGAGGTTAACTGTGAAGGCAATTAAATTTACAGGTAGTAGAAATTTTCGTGCCGACGACTAGAAACCTAAATTTTTCCGTGGTCAAAATTGGTTTCTATCGACGTATCGAAAATTTATACTACCTGTTGTTCGTGTGCCACAAAAGAACTAATATTTATTTAATTGTCAGGGTGTGACAAGTTCTTATTCTTGGACCTCTCTGAAACTTTCCTCCAAATAGTGTTAAATGATGAATTCAAGCTCGTGCAAGGATCTTGCTGGGATTGGCTAGTTCTACTGAAATGTTACAGAAGTGCATGGAGCCTGTGTTCTCTGGCATTCCAAAAGCTAAACTTTCTTACCACGATGTTCTTGCGACTGGGAATGGTAAGGAGCAATATAGGGGTAATATAGGCTTTCAAATAGGCTATAGGCTATAGGCTATAGGCTTTAATAGGCTTTCAAAAACACCCCGGCATTGGACGACTAAATATTTAAATGCAGTGACCAATGCTGATAGCACTTCTTTGAAGTCGGAGGTTTTGTATATTACAACTCCAAACTTAAGCTTAAACTAGTTTTTGATGATCCTCAGTAGGCCTGGGGTTACACCGAAACTGGCTATGCTCAATTCGACCGTGAAGCTTTATCAATGGTGTTAGGTGTGAATTGTTACCACCAATAACATTATGGGGAAGGTTCATGTTGGAGACTGACCAGAAAGTCTTACTCTGGATATTTGACAACAAATTGGGCAACCACGTGTATACAATGCTGGGTATTATTTCTGAATGTGTATGATTTTAATTTGAAACATATCAAGAGCAAGTTCAACAATGCTGCCGATTTTTATCCAGTTTTCTCTACCACATGTGCCTCTCCTATGAAGGTATCTGGGATACCTATTATCAATTTACAGACAGTTGAATCGTTGCCACGCTTCAGTGACCTGCTAAAGAAGTCAATGTCAAAAAATCCTATTTTGTCACAATTGTACCATTACATGAGTGTTGGCTGGCACTCGTGATTCACAATGAAGATTTAAAACCATTTTTTTCTAGACATAAAAGAATTATTCCTGGACCATCACGCAGTGTTTTTTGGACATAGATTTGTTATTCCGACTGTCTTAAGACCACCAGGGCTCACTGAGTTACTATTTGGGCATGCCACTGTCTAAATAAAAGCCCTTGCACGTTCGCGAATTTGATGTCCTAAAATAGAAGCTGCTGTAGAACACATGGTATAAATTTGCGAACTGTGTTAGTTAAATAAGGATGGTTTACCTGCGGATAAGAAACATGTATAGAAGAGACCAGCTTCTATGGAGTCTCCTTCATATTGACTCTGCAAGTCTTTGCGATGGTATCTCCTAAATTTAATTCTATATTCCCACTTATATACAAGATGAGTCGACCTTAGTGCCAGCATAATCCATAAATGCTATGATTTATTTACTATCTATGGTATTCTAAAACCTTGAAGTCAGATAATGGCCCAAATTTTGTATTTGCAGAATTTACTCGTTATTTAAATGATTGTGGCATACACTCACCCAACTACACCCAGATGAATAGTGCATGTGAGAACCCAGTTAAATTAAAAGCAAAAGCAAGCAAGCAAGCAAGTTTAAGAACTGTGTTATCACGTGGAAATGCAGTCCGTGATTATTTAATTAGGGCACATACTGTTCCACACTGCACCACAAATGTCAGTTCGTCAAAGTTATTCCTAGGCCATACTCTACGAACTCGCTTATACCTAATCATTCCTAAACCAAGATTATGTAGACAAGAAATGAGACATACGGTTACTACCTACTCTGGATAAAAGTAAACACTCATTTGAATTAATTCTTCTTTCCAACTGTATCAAATGGGAGAAGGTGGGTATAACTAAAAGAATGAGTAGTTTGTGGTAGGTACACTGTTAAAACTGAGGATGGAACGGCGTGGAAACGTCACGTGGTCCAGCAGACTATATGTTCGATTCTTCAAATGCTGATTTTGTGCCGGATTGCGGTGCTCACTGTGTCGATATTTCACAACGTTCCATTTCAAGGTCGACTGTGAATGAACCTCCAGTTACACCAACATTGCCCAACTGAATGACGACATTGCTCTGCTAGTTATCTCATCACAGAAACTTGTGCGTTAACAAATGAGTATTGGTGGTGGGCCACCGCCACTTTTCCTGCATGTTATTCGATGGAGGACCGTGATGTGCTCAATGATGCTGCCCACCACATCTCTTTATCATTTTCGAACGAGCATATTTTGGCTCCGAGTCTGTCCGAACTTTCTGCTGTTTCTCCCAAACTTCAGAGAAGTGGGAGGGAATCAAAGTTCGCCTGAGCATCTTAATTTGTGACTAGGGTTGGGAGGGGAGTTTGCATCCCAAGTTAGAATTTTGGTTTCCTTGTTTTAGGTTATGAATAATAATTGGTGACATCTAGGTCTACTTAACAATTAGTTAGAATGTTTCTAAACTCTTTAAATTGTTAGTAAAAAGAAAATCCCTACGCTACAAATTATTAGTAAAAACTACCTAAATTTAGAATGTTTCTAAACTCTATAAATTGTTAGTAAAAACTAAATTTAGGAAGTTTCTACTAAAAATTTGTAGCGTAGGGATTTTGAATTTTGTATACTTCGGTCAAAGTATAATAGTGACTAATACTTAAAAAAAATTATTAGGTTGGGAATTGTTAAAGTGAGCTGGCTGGGCAATTGTTTTGTGACAATTTGAGCACTTTTATATGAACGTACTAGCAGTCGTACCCGGCTTAGCCCGGTGTTTTGTTCTGCCCATGGTTGTTACCCAGTTTTCACTCGGTGTTGCTTGAACATGCAGTGCGATGGGCAGTTTTGTTTCGTGTGAAACTTACCTTTTCCTCCCGTCCTCTCCTTTCCATTACCTCATCCCGTTTTCTCCCATCCTCTCCCTCCCTTCTCCGTTCCTCTCCTATACACCTTCCCGTACATCCTCTTCCCTACCGCCCCTTTGCTGCACATAGTTGAATTTGGATGGGTAGTTGAATTAAATACTGCCCTTGCTCCCTTTGCGAAATTTGGGCAAATAAAATTGCTAAGGTCTCCATTCCAAGCACCCCCAAAAAGTACCGTTCAGGTTCAGTTAACACGTAATCATATGCATGACGGTCAATAGACGCACTCCCCCCCCCACCCTTCCAATAGGTTTATTCTTTATAAGAAGCACTGTCTCATGCATGGGCATTCCCCCTTTAATGAACCTCCAATTACCAGTTTATCGTTTTGGGTTGAGCAATTCGTACCGTGTGAAAAATAACTGTTTCGTGCATGACGTAGTTTAACACTGTTGCCTGAACGTTGACTGCGACAGCCAATTTTGCTTCCTGTAAGTTTCCCTTTCTGCCCATCTTCTCCCTCCCCTTTCCCCCTTTTCGTCCCATCATCTCCCCAAAACTGATTTGGTGCGCAGCCCAAAATTATCTTTTATGTTCAGTTAATGAGTAATTCAATGCTTAATGGTAACAGTCGCAGTTCTCTTCCCCCCCCCCCCGACTCTCCCACTCTATTTATTTTGTAGCATCAGAATTCCAAGGGCAGAGCTAACAGACGCACTGCCCCACACATGGGCATTTGCTTTTGAAGCTCTCCTCCCCAATCTCAGTTGATCGCTTTGGCTTGAGCAATCCATACCGTGTGAAAAATAACTGTCCTTCGTGGATGACATCATTTAAGACATGCCTTTGTGATAACTGCGCAGAGCAAATTGTTATTCGAAGCAACAATATGCCATTTTCAACTTCTTTTCAAGGCAACAATGTGCAAGTTTCAACTTCTAGTCAAATAATTAGCACACTCGCCCGTTTTCATTGTTGGGGTTCCCTTTTTTGGGGTCGTCGTTGTTATCTTCGTTTCCCTATACGACTTGGTATATAATGTAAAGTAGTCGAGGCAACAGTGTGCCAATTTTAACTTTTCAGGGCACCAACGTCCCAGTTTCAACTTCAAGCCAAAGAATAGACTATTGACTATTGAACGTTTTCATTGTTACCCTTCCGTGGGTCGTTGCGGTTGCTTCATTTCTGCTATGTGATTTAGGTTTATAATGTAAGATGGTTTGTGCATGCATTGTTGCTGGCCACTTTGAAACAATTCAACTCAGCTCTTAAATAAATACGCCACCCTATCGCTTCTAGCTGCCAATTTCTCGAAATTAACATCGTAGCTTAGTTGGGTTTAAATCTATATGCGTTTAGCTGAAACACGGATTCTTTCAAAGGGTTTCAAAGGGTTTAACGATCGTTAACCACTCCTGGTCATCTGCCCGAAGCCCTAAGGCCCTATGTCTGCAACAGCCAGATTTTGCCCTTCAACAATGAACTTTTTAGCAAAGACATAACACGTGCACGAAGAATGGATCTGGAGTTTGCTGAGTGGCATTGTTCCCAAATTACAATGGTTACAACAATGTAAAACAATCAAAATGATCGTTCAGAAATGGATCGACCAATCCAAAAAGTGTTCTCTTTGAGTATAAAGCCCAGGAAAATTTCTAGCTAAGATCATGTTTCAGATTTTAGGTAGGTGCAGTAGTTTTTTACTGAAACCGTGTCACAACAACAACAAGTGAACAGTTTTCAAATTTCCGTGTGGCTCCCTACTTTTACTCTTGCACGGAATTGCATAAAAGTTGGTGTAAAGTTAGGAAAAGTTGCTATCTACTATCTGGCCAAGTTTGGTCGAAATATATTGAATAGAAAAGGAAAAAATTAATAGTTTTAGTTTTGCTGGAGAGAGGACTTCAATCATATATATAAATACAAGGCCATCGCCGTGTATGATAAGTTAACAGTTTTCAATTGTTAATAATAATTGTTATAGTAATTTTGCTAGGTGGCACTTAACATCACGTCTTGCTGTAATCTAATGTCTTGACGTGAAGGTATCAAAAGGGGTACACGCCCTTTCATAGCATTGTTCAGTTCCCCAAACCCAGTCCTGTGCCGACCTTCCTTATTGTGGCTGTCCATACTTTTGGTCGTGGCAACCTCGGCGACTTTACGAGTCCAAACATGAATCAGTTCACAAGAACTTGATTTTAAACCAACTTAAAAACGAGGAATGTATTTTATTTCACGAGCCAAGGCCGCCTGGAGTAGAAATTGTGCATCTTGCATTCCAACTTTTCGTCGGTTCTCGTACATTCTAGGAATATAAAGCCATATAGCATTGCTTTCGTACTGGCTTGGAGCCAGGGTCTGTGACCTGTTGCTTCACTCCCAGATTGCGTTGTGCCAGTGGCGTGAACGGGGTGGGGGAGGGGAATTTTTTTATAAAATAAAAAAAAAAGCCTTTTGTGCCGGCATTTGCTGGTGCAGCAGTGCCTAAGAAAGGGCCAAAATGCCCAGAGTGAAACAAAGACTAAAATGTGTTAACAAGGCTAAGAAAAGGGCAGATAAGGGTTAAAAGGAAAAAAATAATAATAAAAGGTCACCACAATAAAAATGTGTAGTAAAACTTACCGTGCCCTTTTACTAAAAGTTGTTCTTGCCTTCGCAGGGGTCAGTGCACGCTACTGCCTTGTGCAAACGGTGGATTACAATTGGCAAGAGTTACAACATGGATAACCCCACGTCAATGGCATTTATTCGCAAATGGTTTTATTTGTAATAAAATTTTACAGGAAAATACGTGTATTGCAGCATGTATCGCTCCGCCAGGTAATTGTGATCGCCTGAACTCATTATATGCATAGTTTCAATATATAGTTCGCACATTGAACGGGCAAGCCAAGATCCTGGTAGCCCAGGCAAGTTTGGTTAGACCTAGAACAAACACATGTAAACTGAAATTTTTCACAGTGACTCTATTGACTGCTAGGAACACATACTCAAATACCCGGCGACGTAAATGTGGGCATCCTGGTTTTCTGTGGGATGGGGGTAAGCACGGGGGTTTCAAAACTCTCCCCAAAACAGTTTTTCGGCTGTAAGTCCTGAACCGTTAGAAAAAGTGAAAACACATGTATATTCAGCACACAATTTTAGACAGGGATGGTCCTATAAATTAATTACGTAGGTAAAAGCAATTCTTGACTGCGAAAATCGTATTTCATATATGTTAAATTTGCACGCACACAAGTAATATTAATAAATTATTATAACGATTTTCTATTTAAAAGTGCTCCAATAAGCTCTGTAATAGCTCGAAGTGGACGTGTTTAGGTTCCTTGGAAAGGTGGCGATGTGTTCTTTCCTTCCATCCTAATCAAAACTCGTTAATACAGTACAAATAGGAACCATCCTGCGCCTGTTTATAGGCAACATTGAAATGGTTTTTTTACGACAGTGCGTGAATATACCGAAGTGGACGTGCTCAGACTCGTGGAAAAGGTGGCGATGTATTCTTCCATACATCCTAATCAAAACTCGTTAACCCAATCAGGGACCGTCCTATTCCCGTTTAAAGGTGACATTGTAATGGGTTTGTGGAGAAAGAGCATGGTGATTTTAGACTTTGAAGTTGACAATCAGTGCACGCTTTTTAAGATTGGATGGAAAGAATACATCGGTACCTTTCCAAAGACCCTAAGCACGTCCACTTCGGGCTATTAGATAGCCTACACGAGCATTTTTAAATAAAAAGTCACACGCTTTCACTACAAACCCATTATAATATCACCTTTAAGAGGGGGGGGGTAGGTCGGTCCCTAATTGTGTAACGAGTTTTGAGTAGTATGGATGGAAAGAACACATTGCCACCTTTCCAACGAGCCTTAGGACTTCCACTTCGAGCTATTAGACAGCACACGAGAGCAATTTTAAATAAAAAAAATAGCTTAATAATTTATTAATATTAGTTTTGCGCATGCAAATTCAACATAATATACTTGAAATACGATTTTGGCAGTCAAGAATTGCGCAATTCATTTATGGGCACTCACCAGCGCCAAATTGTGTGCTGGACATACTTGTAACACATGTTTTCCTTTTTTCTAACTGTATAGGAGTTACACCCCAAAAAAATGTTTTGGGAAGGGTTTTGCACCCCTTCTTCCCTCTAGAAATCCAGGAAGCCCGCAAGTTCATCGCCTAGTATTTTAGTATGTTGTTCCTAGTTGTCAATAGGGTCATTGTGCAAAATTTCAGCTTTACATATTTCTGTTCTAGGTTTCATGTAATTCTGGGCTTATTTGCCTGGGCTATGGTTTGGTCACCCACTAAAGTATACGGATTCAGCATTGTTCAGTCGTAGTTCTCTTTTCAACACTGCGGATGTCGACTTCATAGCCTAGGCTTGGCGTCAACTTTGCAGTAAGGCTACATATGCCAACCTTAAGTGACTTTTTTATATCAATTTACTGTCTGAAATTTCTCTACGCAAGCTGGTGCCCAGCCAACTTTAAAAAAAATTAATAAATGTCAATAATATGGGAATTGTTACCGTATGGGGCTTACCTCATTGGTGCATACGAAATTGCTCCAAGTGCATAAAAAAGTGAATATAAATAAGTGCATTAGTGCATATATTGCATACTTAGTGCATAAATAACGTATCGCGTCTATATTGTCGTGGAACATAAAGCATATGTATATGTTTCACTCAATGTCTGTCAGCATAAATACTGAGGTTCATGCTTCATAGCCTCAAAGCCTGCCTTGACTTCACGTGGCCCCCGCTATGGAACGACGCAATAATGACTGTACGTTGCGTCAGACACGAGAAATTCTAATTTGGCGTGGGATATACAATAATATATAATATAAACTAGAATTTTAATGGTATCTTGTAGCCGCCACATTTTAAAAGTTTCAAACACGGCTTGTCTAATGGTGGGATAGCAATGCCTTGTGACACTACTTCAAGTTCAGTAGTCGAGCAAAACTTTATATGTATCGCCTTCGTATGGTATATTTCTTCAATTTGCTCTGCTATACTTTGAAATAGTTGAAGTACTGGAATTTTTGTAATGCCTTTGTCATTGGCGGTAAATTCTTGTTTCCTTTCGGTTGTGTCAGTCAGTGTTTGACCGGACGTTTGCCATAATTATTTTGGTTACCATGGTAGCTATTGTATAACAATTTAAACGGCCCTGTTTTCTCAAAGGATTGTCGGTGCGGTGACATGCACGTGCACGTGCCATGGACCTCTTTTCCCACGCGCTCTCAGGTAGCGTGACGTCTTTGGCTCACACGCCAATTTATTTCCAATAAGGGTGAACTAAAAAGATTCTCGTTGGTGGAAAGAAGAGCAAACAAAAGTAACTAACGTGAACCAAATAAAATTACTATCATGAGGATACTTGTCCCTCCTCGTCCCGTCTCCCCACCTCCGACCAATTACGATTTGGTCCTGGTATTGGGTTTGTTTTGTTGACGAAACACAGTGCCAAAAGAGAAAAATATTGCTCATTAACAGTGTGCTAGCTATGTGACTAATTATAAGTTACCAAATGTTGCTTGTACACAACTTTTCACTCTTTTCAAAAAGGATTTGAAGGCGAAGAGTTTTTCGATGAGATTAAAAAAAGGAAATTTGTAATCTTCAAGTGGAAAGTGTCGATAGGTCATTGTTATTGATTATTATGGCAGTGAAAAGTTTCACGCGATCTATTTCAATAAGTTGTACTTTTATAAAATTTTCCATCTGGTCTTGACAAAGCAAAAATGTTGTGAAACTTTAAATATTAAATTGTACTGTTAAAGACTTTAGAAATCACATTTTACTATTACCATGAATGGATAGGTTGTTTGGGAAGTCCGTAAAACCTTTTTATATTGACACGTAACGAGCAGAAAGTTAAATACGTCGTGTCTGGAGGGCACCACAGGTTTTGAACGCGAAATAAGAAATTAAAATGTTGAATTTTGAAGATTGAAATATGATGCTCGCTGATTGGCTTTTAGGTACAACAGATTTCCAGTCAAATAAGAAGTCAGTCCGACTGGACGAACAGACATGAAGAAATGACGATGACTCTTTCCAGTCGGATGAAAATACTCTACTTAGCTTACCCCTAACAAGAGTTGCCAATTACCAGTGGCAATAACTCACCCAACCAACTTATATTCTGGAGTTCAGGCTGTTAAACGTTTTTTTTTTCCTATGCTAAAATCTTAAAAATGTGTTCTCTCTACAGAACTGAAGTCAGTTATGAGGCTGAAAAAGATCTGAGCTTGAAATATCTGAATCTGACCACTGTGAGACTTAGGTAACAATATTAAAGAAATTTTGCTTGGATAATAATTTTAGGGTCAACTGCTATGTAATTTTTTTTAAATGTTATGTTGGTGCCGAGCAAAGCAAGACCTTATTACTCGATTCAGTTTGAATTTTGTGTATCCGTCTGTGTGAGTGCCATTATCTATTTTATCTGGACTTGGCACAAAATACGAACGGTGGCTGCAATTAAAAAAAAAACGCTACTAGCAGAACAGCAATAATAAGAGAAGGCCACCAATTACTCCGAGGACAAAAGTTGCACTCTTCACTGCAAACAAATATTCCTCACATACTGTAAGTCCGATCTTATTAGCACGTCCAGCAGGCCATGGTTATTAGAGTTTGTTTGTGCACGAAAATTTTCAGAAAATGGACAGGAGGTGGAGGCTAATCGTGTTTATTAACGGAGGCCTGGCAGAGACTAGATTAGATTAGATTAGACCCAAGAACAAAGATGCGGCTTTTAAGCTATGCTCTCAGTTTATCCTACAGCTAACTTACAGCTAAACAAAACAAGCCTTACAAACAGAAGACACTAAAAGCACACAGAACATACCTCTCCCACAACTCGTGCTCCTGACCATTCCCGCCATAAATCGCAGCACGCCACAGCATGCCACAGCACGACCCGTGAAAATGAAGAGGGAGAGAGAACAAGAAGGACAGCCTGATGCACAAAATAGGACAAGAAGGAGAGGAAGCGGTAGAAGATTTGGGAGGGGGGATGAAGGGAAAGAACAATATATTGCCCAGGGAAGCACCCATTCACTGGACGAAATGAGCACCCATTCACAGCAGAAACCAAGCACCCATCCCAGAGACCCGCATCCAGGAGCAGAGAGAGGCGGAAACCCCAAGACCCCCTGTAATGGATCCACAACTCCCCTGCGGACGAATCGTCATTGTAGGGCCCAGAGAGTACACTCCAAATGGAAATTGTGCTCTGTTTCAACACTCCCACCGCACGCACACTCAGGCGACAGTGCACAACGGAGGCGGGCAAAGTGAGCTCGTAACTGAACATGACCAGTACGCAGCGCGACACATCCCTACGAGAAAGGCCATTCAGGATCCACGGGCAGGCAGTGGATGGATGTAGAGCATAAATCCGCCACCTCGTCACACACGTAGCCTAGGGTGCAGCCGACTCACCCTGAAAAATCCTGCTTGCAACCGGACGCAGATCGTGAGAGCAAAGTGTACCGCATTACATCCCGCTCCAGACCCATGATGGGCCAGGTCATCTGCCAGCTTATTCCCCAAAACCCCTGAATGGACCTTGACCCAACCAACAAACACACGAAGACTCCGACGATGCAAAGTGAACATCTTCCACCCGATCTCCATTGCGATTGGGTGCGAGCACTAAAGTGACTGGTTGCAACTCCTTAGAAAACCGATCTCAGCCAGGGAGTTAGACAAAACACAAAAGCTAGGGAGCAGCAGGTCTACACCAACATCAAGAGCCACTGACACCACAACAAGTTCTCCCACAAAGGCCGATGGGAGAGAACCAAGTAAGTAACAGAACTCCAAGTGGAGACTCGTGATACACGCCCCTACCCCCATCCCCAGCCCACAAAAAAAGAGGTGTCACAGTAAATTAGTGTACAGTCCTCAGACACATGGACGGGAACTATTGAATCCAACAGAGCCCCGTCAGCAGTGCAATACCACACCCATGGGCCTAGAGGGTGAACGATAAAAGGCTCCGGGAAGCCGACCATCCCTACCCGACCAAGATGAGTAGCCCCCAAACCCAAAGCACTCAACAGTTCTCGAGCACCCTGGGGCAGCAACATGTCATCCCACAGGATGCTGGCCAGAGGGTCAGTGGGACCCCTAGCGTTAGCGCGGTGGCAGAGCCTGACCAACAACTCTCAGACCCGGTACAGAACTGGGGTCTCACCAGGCTCAACATACAGAGAAAAAAGGGGCGTGGAGGGTAGGCACCCCGTGACAACCCTAAGGCAATCATACAGGGTCACCAGTATCCCATCAAGGGCCTGCTGGGAACTGACCAGAACTGGAACGTGGAAGTCAGCACAGGAATGGAGATAAACTCGATAGAAAGTAACAACCGTGCAACGCTTCGCAACCGACCTGGTCCCTGCCAGACATTTCAGAACATTCAGACGGGCTACATATTCTTCCTGACCGCAGCCACATCATGCATCCAGGTGAGCTGAGGGTCCAGCCAATAGCCAAGGTAAAGAATCTTAAGGGAGGACCGAACAAGTGTACCGTCCACTTCTGGCCCTGCCGAAAGACCGTTAGTTCTGTCTTTGTGCTGGACAGCTGCAAGCCCCTAACATCCAAAGCCCTACACCCCTCCCCGATC
Organism: Lithobius niger; assembly: GCA_023313725.1. Taxonomy (NCBI): domain Eukaryota; kingdom Metazoa; phylum Arthropoda; class Chilopoda; order Lithobiomorpha; family Lithobiidae; genus Lithobius; species Lithobius niger. Next base: position 76,772 of record JAHWFP010092868.1, on the reverse strand, counting down.
GCAATCTCAAAAGCCGCGAAAATTTCCCGTGAGCCAGACCGCCACGTAGTCTGCGTAAGCCACAACGTTGACCGTCTGACTCAAAGCAACAAGGACAGAATTGATGGCAATTGTGAACAGCACTGGGCTAAGACAGCTTCCCTGCGGCAGCCTCGTTTCGGTGAACCTCACTCCCAACCAGGTGCGTCCGACTCTAGTGGCAAAGGAGTGTCGACCCAAGAGATTCAGGACAGCAGCCTTGACCTTCCTGCTGATGCCCAGACCGTCAAGCTTGTGGCCAACCCACGACACGTCGACCTTGTCGTAGGCTGTTCTGATGTCAAGTAACACGACCACAGCAAACAGTCATTAATTCGAGCCTTCCGGATCCTCGACTCCAGATATAACATTGCGTCTTAGCACCCCGGTGTTTCCGAAAGCCAAACTGGGCAGGAAACAACCGCACTGAACCTTCAAACTGCCACATCAGCCTGTTCACCAGCATCCTCTCGTATATCTTGCGAGCATAGGAAAGAAGGGCAATTGGCCTATAACTCGTAATGGCCAATCTCACCTTATCCCTACCCAGTACTAGGGTCAGGATGGAAGCATCCACGATTGTGGAAATGGAAGTCCATCGAACAGGCCCTGGTAGAAGCTAAGTAAAGCATCTGGCTGCTGCTTTCAAGACCCTGGAGGTCCCCATAAGACACACCGTCAATGCCCACAGCACCGCCCGAGCGACAGGATGCCATCACAGCAGTAAGCTCCAGCATAACGAACGGGGCAACCGACCTATAAAACCCCTTCAGCACCCTGAGGTGGAGGAGGGCCCCTCTACGAGTCAAACACTGCCACAAAGTTGGCGTTAAATACCTCGCCATCAGGGGGCCCTGTAGAACCTCATCTGTCTGTCCAAAAACCGAACAAATCTGAGGGTGGGCATCTGAGGCCCTAGACCTTGGACACAGGCAAGCCCGCAGTCACCCGTGCACACAACCTAACCCCAAAAAGTGCCTTTTCCCTACTCGAGGAGGAACCTGGTCTCCTGGGCAGTTCCAATGTACTCAAACCACCATTGATCACACCTGAACCGTTAAAACCTTTGCCATGCCCAATGCCTATCCCTGACAGCCAGGACATAGGTGGGTGTCCACCACACAAGGTTTCGCCCAATCCCCTCGACCCGCGGCTAGCAGCCCACCCCCTCTCTTCACCCATCTCACCAGCCAAGGTGCGAAGTCACCAGAGTCGACGACTGGATGGGCTGGACGCACAGGTCGGTCAAAAACCCTCTTTCTACCAACATTCTAAGATAACGCCACAGGAAAGTGCTCAAACCCCGTAGGTCCATCGACACCTCATAAGCGAAACACGTAGCCATTCTAGTAGTGCACAAAAACAGATCAAGGACAGATTCTTGGTTGACTCCCCTGTACTTACGCACAAATGTTGGTGAGCTATCCTGAATCACTGCTAAGTCAAGACGGTCCAGCAAACCAGAAAAGACCCGGCCTCTAGTGTCACGGCGTGTACTTCCCCACTGCTAATGGTGGGTATTGAAGTCCCCTCCCAGAACAAATGGGCCTGGAAGCAACGACACCCATCTTTCACACTCCTGCCGGATGACATTTCCTGTGATTTGTAGCACACCAACCGTAAGCCACTACCAACCCCCTACCAGACCCTGAGGAAGCATGCATCGATCCCTCAACATGGGGAAGGGGCGGGGGAAAACAGCCAAGGATTGGCTTCCCTGTCACACACTGCTCCCTCCCCCCCCCCCC
>JAHWFP010092868.1:42474-70006 GCA_023313725.1 Lithobius niger | reverse complement strand
CAAAGCTTTAAAGGAACAGATATTGGAAAAAGACATGTAAGCCATCAGCGTCGCCCTAATACGTGTAAAAGAAGCTCCAGCATGTTTTTTGGGTCGCTGGAGATTCTTTTACACGTATTAGTGTGACACTGATGGCTTACATGTCTTTTTCCAATATCTGTTCCTTTAAAGCTTTAAGTTTTTTAAGGCTTACATCCGTATTTTATAAGCTTAAGCGTTTTTAATACTAATATATTAACTATAATAAGTTACTTACTTTCAAGTAAATCTGCTATTTGTAGTAAACCTGCAATTGTCATAAGGTTTAAACGCCTAAAACAAGTCCTCGACCAAGGCTAATAACCTGAAGACTATTTATTTACCAATAATGTAACTCAACTTGGTTCATTGTAAACCAATTAATCAATGTTTTCCCCATGGAAACCAAGCCGTCATCTTTTGGGCCCGAGTTGGGACAAACTGAAAGGAATTGCTCGTCTGCTTTTCGTTAATAGTAACGCTACTGACGGACTCAGCCAGTAGATACTGGAACAAAGTTAGTGCCTTTATTCCTAAGGAACCTAATTTCAAGGAATACTGTCGATTTTCTGTGACAGCATGACAAAGGCTGTAGGTCAGAAGGTAGCTCCTACTAGTATAAATAGTAAATGGATGAAAAGGGAAAACTGAAGGTGAATGGCAACTGGGAGAGACAATCACAACCTTTAACATAAACAACTGTAAAGGGGAGATATCAACCTACCATCATAAAAAGTTCCTTCCTCCTTTAGGAGCAGCAAAGACAAGCCTCTTCAGTGGACAAACTACACTACGTTAGGCAGAGAGGCAACCTGTTTGAGCAAAATAAGATGAATGCGCCTCTAAATAACAAACCGAAGTATTATTTATACCAATTCAGCACCTAGGGCTATAACCAAAAGTTTCTAACCTGTTGACTAGATGCCATGAGGTTCGTGGGGATCAACCCCGCTCTGCCTACTTAGTTAATGTGTACACCACGTTCCTAAAAACTGGTAGCAATTTTTTTTATCTCAAGTGGTAAAAGATAGCCGAAGGACTAAGGCTCAAAACCCTAGCTTTTTCTACCACGTAATATCAGCCGCACTAACTATTGACCCTTTCCTTAAGCGAAAATGGCACAACTGTGGGCTCCACAAAATCCGCAACAACACTTCCAGAGAGCTAACAGGCCGGGAATACACAACCAACCGCATTATAAAGGAATACCGATCTTAAGTAGCATTGAGACCTACAAAAGGTATGGAAAACTTTATTCAGCTACATAGCTGAAGAAAAACACTGGACCCCAGATGTCTTGATAAACGAACCGCCCCATCCAGAAGTCGTAACATCTGAGGAAATACACGATTGGCAGCAAAAAAAATGAATGTTGATGCGGACATTTGCACCTAACATCCTTGTTCACTTCCAGACTGCACAGTACGCGAAACAAATATGGGATCAGATTAACCAATACTATGCAAGGACTGACCCCTTCGAGCAGATGAAGAAGTTAGGCGAACTCATGCAAATAAAGATGAACAATTCCAAAGACGTTGCAAGCTACATTCGTAGGACCAGAGTACTGAAAGGGGAGATAACAGCTACCGATTACCCCTTAATGGAAAACGAGGCCTGCTATGGACCCTGCGAGGCATACAATACCTAACGTTAACAGTAGAAAGAGATACGTTACTAGAATCGGGGCGAACCCTAACTTTCCAACTACTCCAAACAGAATTAATAGACAGTCTTTCCTACCCGAGCGTAGAGCCTACCACTTTTTCCACTCCGCCAGCAATTATTGCACAAGCACAAGCGTATTTGCAACAAAATCCGCAACTATTTAATGAATATCGTCACACTGGAAATAACAAACAATAATACGTAGCACATGCATGTGCACAACACCATGAATCCGAACCGCTTCAACCTACTAGATATTTTGCAACCAAGCCCTCCCACCGGAAGAACAGATGTATCAATTCAGCATAGACAACAGTCTGTTTATCAACCGGCGCAGACTCAGCGCAATAACCAACCCAGGACAAGATTCCAGCAACAACGTCCATCGCAACGACGAAGGCCAGTTCCGTGCTCCTACTGGCAAAGTTTACAACACCAATTTTGGGACTGTGATGTAATAGACCCTTCATAGCGCCCCCAGGGGCCCAGATGCTGGACATGCTTCGGATGGGGACATTTTTCTAATGCCTGCTGCACGCGCATCATGTGCACACGTGATACAAATGGACCAACACCAATTTTCAACGTTTTCCCACGTTTATGGACCCCAACAACAAAATCAGCGGCCCCAGCCCAACCAAAATAATCTGGACAGGTCACGGCCGCAACAACCGTCAAACCAACAATCAGAGGCACCAACAATCAACTCTGAAACCCCAGGCATATGGCTTGCAGGTAGGCCCGTTTAAAAACCAACCAGGCAACCAAGAATCTACCGTTCAAGAAGGCCCAAATCAGGTTGTACAAAACATTTCTTATTCTAGTCCTGGCCATGGGAACACTCATTCAGAATGTGACATCTTCTCACACGACTCTGGCTCAACTATAAATTTGGTCAAAAGGTGTTATAAACTATAGATAGAAGTATATGTCCGAGAGTAAGGATACAGCTGGCATCTAGCGATATTTGTGCGTATTGAAGAAGGAAATCCTTCTGAATCCCTTTTCCCTCCTCCTTATACTGTTTTTTAGCATTCCTTTCTTTATTTTTTCGTCTAAACGCTTTTGTTGTGTATCTAAATAGACCAATATCACTGCTAAAATAATTGTCAAGAAACTGTCTAGTACTCACTTTACAAGGACCGACGTAACAATGCTTTTGTTCTCTCTAACTTCAGCCAAACAATTGTCTTGGTTGCATGAGCTTATCTTTATTGTCGACCGACTCATTATAACCTCTCACAACCACTGTGACAATCCTGGCCCTGTTCAAATGTAATGCTGTATCGCTTTCATTCTCCCACTGTGTTGTAACAATATATCGCTCCTTCTCCCTCTATGTGCCTTAGTACCAATCCCCTGTTAGCATTGACTGAATGTAAACAAAATCTTTTTTTTTGCTTCCCGAAAAACCGTGACGGGCGGACATACGTTTTCTTGTCCAGCCTTAACTACGAAACAAAATGGATGCCATGACGCCATTTTTGGCAAGGCCTATTCCGATTTCGTTTACAGAATCACTACGTTGCCTCTGAGGTATGATAAACGTGATATTCATTACCATACCGGGGTTTAAAGGGACATTTCCCCAATCTTAAATGGACATTTCTCCCTTCTGGACTCATCTGTCACAGCTTACTTCATTCAAGGGCATAGATGGAGATTAAGGGTATGCCTACTGGATCCGATTATTCCTCCCCTCAGTCAAAGCCCGTCTGTGTTCCTTTGCCGTCCAATAGATGGGAATAAATGCCCCCAAGACCTCAAAAGTTTTGTCTACGTCGCCGTTATTCTCACCAACACCCAGACATGAGGAGAACCTCGTGTGAAACCACCTTTACAGGGGGATACAGGAGTAGGCCGATCCACCTAGGCCTCTAACAATCTTCGGTGTGTGGGGAACTGGGAGTGAGCCCTGGCTGCCTGCGAGGTACCGGGATCACTCTTGCACGCTCTGCCCCCTTTTTTCCACACAAATGGTAGGATGGTGATGGTGATAAGCTACCACAAATGGTAGCATAGTGGATGGTGATAGGCTACCCATGAATGGTAGCACGAAAAGTGGTAAGGACTGATCGTCACAAGCAACCAGATGGTAGTATCAAGTAATAACAAGGGCTGATAGACACAAGCAACCAAAACGGTAGAGTGATGGTCCCAAAATGATATACATGTTGACGGTAGAAGAAGGCAAACAGAAGTAAGAAGACAAGACGTGGTGTTGAACGGTAACAATAACGTATAAACTTGTAGCAACGTGTCTACTAAGAAACCGAACGTAAAGACAAGCCTTCTGCAGATGTAAAGACAAGCCTTTCTTCCTAGCCATACCCCTGTATATCGTAAGGCAACTGTTCTCCACCAAAAAAGGGTGATTTACAATCCCCCGTTATTTACGAGACAAAAACGGCATTACTACACTTACAACTTACTACAAGATGAATGAACGGTGGGAAGTACGGAGATTCCAGCCCGAGCGAAAGTTTCTATTCAATTCCCGAAATTACTACAAGGGAATAGAAACACTCGTGGGTGCAGGAAATTACCCTACGTGGAGAGCACAATTTCTATGCCAAGCAAAGGTCAAAACCTGTGAACCACTCGTAATGTCTCAAGACCCACCTGATCCCCAAGCAGCAACTCATTAAAAATGCCTGCGTCATTATGATCATGCGATGCGGAGTATGACCCCCGAAATGTTCATGCAGTTTCAAGCTACGCCGAGAGCCAAGACAATTTGGGACCACCTAGCTACAGACTATGCACGCACCGGTCAAGATCATCAGCTACATAGACTCAAAGATCTTACCAACATACAAATGACACCGGAGGAAGACATAGCAACATATAAACGTCGAGCAAAACGCCTTCATCAAGATGTTTTGATGACTGGGTACCAGCTGCCCGAAGCACAGGCTTGCCGGTGGTTACTGAGAGGCATATCCCTACACTGGGCTGGCCAGAGAAGCCCTATTACGAAGCGGCGCAGTCATAACGTTTCACGGGAATTAATAGATTCTTATTAATCGGACACTTATTCACAACACGAAGGACTTACGGCAGCTAGCTTAACCCACACATAATGTCTTTGCAACCAACCACGACAATTTTGTCGAGCAATAACTCCCAACATATGACCAATACCACTCTATGATGAGATTACTGTTACGATCCCTATCAGCAAAATTATACCAACCAACACCTAAACCACTGCCATTTTATGTATGCTGAGCAAGAACATCGCCCCCAGGAACTTTAGGACCCAAACTCCTCTCGAAACCGACAGTTAAATCGACCCAACAAAGCGCAACCTTCTGCATCTACTACAAATCCAAATTTCATAACTTACGCCAGAGTGACGTCATCGACCCCAGTGTACTCCCACCTGGCACGCACTGTTTATGTTGTTACGGATTTGGGCATACTGCTGGCGCATGCGCAAACAATGCCTACGATTATACCCAGCCCCAACATAGAAATGACCGCTCATCAACCAACTCGAGACGTCAGCGTCCACCGAACCACTCCCGCAACAACACCAACGGTGGAGTGGGCCAAACCCAACAGAGAAGAGATATTCAACCTCCTGTGGTTTCCAATGCTGAGACTGTAAGCATTTCTGTGTGAAAACCATCGTGCCTTGTCCCTAACAACCAGTGCGTAGACTACCGAAAACTATGTCCAGACGTACCGCCAAGAAAAATGTCATTTGGTAACGTTAGATCCTAACCCATGACCGCCTAGATACGAACGTATGCCTGCAACGTATAACAGCAAAAAACTAAGTCCCAGCATGAGCTTGTGAGGGTCCCCGGGGACCCCGAGCAAAGCGGGCAGTCACAGCACAGTGGTCAGCGTCGTCGGCTCCAAACCAAGAAAATGCCGGTTCGAATCCGAGAACCCTACCCAAGTACCATACGGACTCTAAAAAAAGGGTCTGAAAGTTTTTTCAGGGGGTTATAGGTTATTGGTTGCAATCAAGTATTTTCTCAACCCTCAGCTAACTCATAACTGCCTAGATATGAACGTATGCCTTCAACGTATTACAGCGAAAAACTAAGTCCCAGCGCGAGCTTTGTGAGGAGTCCTCGGGGACTCCGAGCAAAGCGGGCAGTCACAGTCCAGTGGTCAGTGTCGTCGGCTCCAAACCAAGAGAATGCCGGTTCGAATCCGAGAACCGACACAAGTACCATATGGACTCTAAGGGTCTGAAAATTTTTTCAGGCGGTTATGGGTTAATAATGCAACTCAGCACCGTGACTCGGTAAGTGATGAAATTACCCCTTTTTTATTCGATACCGGGTCAACTTTGTATCTCTTGAAACGCTGTTACAAGCAAATTGATCGCTTCAAATGTCCAAAGATGCAAATAGGCCTCGCCTCCGAAGATACATATACAACCGGCGTATTGGTCGGTGATATCAATACAATCGGAGGAGGCGGTGCCTACGTGCACCAGTTATTTTGCATAACGTAGTGGAGGTCTTAACGGCTACAACAAATTTATTATCGGGCTCACGCTTATTAAGTGAAGGTCTTAATTCAAACCTTCCCCCCCAAGGTGTGTATTTATGTAACCGTACATGATCTTACGGATTGTCTATGTTTGGTCATGTGTTTGACATCGATTTGTTTATAGATAAATCATATGATCTAGATGGTAAAACTGTTACCCGAGAAACCATTGTTATCACAACAAAGTGATTTATAACAAAGTGTTATATAACAAAGTGACATACGGACGTAAATGTCTTGACATCAACTGAGTTTAATCCAAGTGTCAACCCTTTTGTACCCCAGATCGAACAACTAGTTGTTTTCTTGACCGATCGAGTCTGAGCGTGTCTGAATGTGGAAATTTGGCCCGATCAAGACCATCGTGAAGGCCTTTTTAGAAGAAACACAACTGTCTGAGGCCTTTTCGGGTTTTGCCAGTTTGGAGGCGATGCTCTTGCATAACTAACCTGTACTTCGGCCATCCTCCATGATGTATGCCCATACCAATTTGGGACAGGTCGCATCCCAGATGTAGGGATTACTAAGCATTTTGGCTGTCTGGCGTATGTATATGTCCACCCCCTCCTTTGAGAGGGTAGGCTGAGCCCCACGGCTACCCCCATGGTGTATGTGGGGTACAATACTGATCGACGGACCTTAAACTTTTTGATCCCTCCACTTTCTCTCTAATTGTGTCCACAGACGTCCGTTTTCTAAAAGATGTTAATGCTTCGACTTATTTTCGGCCCACCACCCCTCCCCTCGATACCTCCTACTCTTCGTCGTCTGCATCTTTGACCCTGCCTCTCGTCCAGCACTCCCCCTCACCCTAGCTTCCTCTTCCCATTCTCCTAACCCCTCTCCTTCTTCGACGTTTGCTCTGTCCATTGCTTCCATCCCTTCTTCCCACCGTTTCTCTACGCGCATGTCCCGTCATACCCCGTGCTCCGCGTCATCCGTTTCCTCTCATGTGAGTTCCTTGCCCTGCCATGTTATCCGATGCAACGGACAGGTTGTGTCCACCCGCCCACCACGGAGGGCACGGCTATTACCCCCCCCCCCCCGGTGGCCCCCCGGGTGGCCCCCCCGCTGTTCTCGGCGTGTGCAACATCTCTCCCACCAACCTTTCGATTTAGACTGCTTGAGTTAAGTAGTGTTAGTTTCTCTCCTTGTTCTCTGCATGTCATTTTTTCTTGCATTTCCCACCGAATGTCTGTATTTCCAGGCACCCCTCTTTCCACCGTGTCCCTCGCACAAATTGTCGAGGGAGGGGGGGATTGGCTTCCCTGTCACACGCTACTTCTGTCTAACCTGTTGACTTGATGTCAAGAGGTTCGTGGGGATCAACCATGCTCTGCCTACTTACGTAATGTGTACACCACATTCCTAACAAAACCACAGGAATATGATTACGGACATAAACCCTAATGCCCAACTGGCCCACATCCCCAAAACTCAAAAAAACATACAAAATAATGACAAAATAGGGTGGAGCTTGGCTTCCACCAACCCTAGCACATCAACTTTAGACCCCACCACTTCAAAATCCACCCCCTTATTCGCTGCCCCTCTCACATTCACACACAGCATGAATAGCAGAGCAACATTCACAATCAGGCACTACGGGGACACCAGAACTAGAAACAATTCGTTCTCCCCATCTGCATCACCAGAACTCACGGAGCATGAAACACCGCGTCACACTCTGCACTTTCATTTTCACTAGCCCAGCTGCACACTTGACCATGCGCAGACAACACTTCACCACCCAAACCACCTCTGGGCTCACTTGACTGTACATCCAAAGCACTCCCTACAATATCGTCAACACTCTCGAGCGCCTCATCGCCACGCGCACAGACATCTGGGGTCACTGCTGCTGAAGCCCCACGAACATCTAGCACAAGAAGCACATCACTATTGTCACCAACACTAGTGCTAACACCCACCATTGGCTGTTCCTCCAATTGGTGCACACTACCACGGGTCCACGGCAACCACCTTCAAAAGCAGAGGCAAGTTTTCAAGTGCCGACTGCATGCTGAGGCCTTCCGATGCCGAGACCACCACTGTGTTGACCAGTTTGCAGATGCTGAGTTTAAAGAGGGAGCATCAGCAAGTGGCCTATTATCTCCAGGTACTACCTCAACCAGAGCAGCTACCTCCAGTGGGGCTTCTGGCAGAGTGAGATGGACACACGGCACCTCGTGCAACACCAGGCACCGGCACTGCCCGTAATAGACTGCACTGCGGACACTACTTACGCGGCCACGTTGGCCACAATTTAGGCATCTTGGAGGTCTATCTACAATGGCGAGTAGACTGAAAATTTCAAAAATGCCTACAACATCCGCCACGTCCTCAAGCACCACGGAGTCTCTAAGTCTGATTATTTCATTCCGCACCCCCATATGACAGTGCTGTAAACCCTCCAGGGAGTAATATTTGTGAGATAGTCTTACCACCTCACCGTATGGCGCAATCGCCCTCACAATGTTATGATCCTGAATAGCTAGCAGCAGTCAGTGCGATTCAAAATGTAGTGCGCGTTAATAGAGGTCATGCACCGCCAGCTTGTGGCTGTCACCACAAATTGCCGGCCCTTTTCACTATTGGCCTTCCTATTAGCAAACAACACCTGAAAGGCATTGTTGGTTCGGAACCTACCAATTCCACTAATCCGACGCAGAACAACTATTGGGGCTAGCGCGTCTCTGATGTCCACAGCACTGTACGGCCACCCTGCCTGATCAGTTATCACAACTAGAGACATATCCATAGCCAAATTATACAGGCAACCACAGTGCTGCCTCTTGAGCCAGGCTAGATCACGCAGCTCTTCTTGATCCAGGCCGAATGCAGCTCCAATTTGTTCCCCTGTACCACTTGCCAATGAGTGCCTGTCTGAGTTGGTTCACCGAACCATGCAGCATTTCACCTCGAGTACCGTCTTCTTCAGCAATAACATTTCCACTGTTAGCATTGTTATCCTCTAAGCCATTGTAACAATTTCAAAATGTTACACCACTGCACCATGTAACACCATGAACCATTCATTGACCCATCACCTGAACTGGAATTGGCAAGTTCAGTCAGCATCCTGTAAGCTTGGTGATAAGTATCCTGGTTATCTGGCACTTAAGACAACAATGATGATTAAACATTGGTGCTGGAGTCCACTGCAGTCATTATCATTCATAGCAAAGTTAGGGCTTTTGACATTTGAATACTATGTTGTCTCATCGAAAACTTGGGAAATGTGACTTCATCACTTCCTTTGGTGAAGTGCACAATCTCTATGAGTTCGGCCATAAGTACGTTGTCAGCTTCAGACCAACCATGCGAATTATGGCCTTGTCCTGGAGCTTTGTTGACAGAAATCAGCACGTTGTTCTTAATAAGTCAATAGAAATAATTTTGCTTTCTAGTAATGTGTTAGAAATGCTGGGGCATTATTATGGAGTCAGGAAGCATCTTTAAAAAGGTCCTTTGAACCTTGAGAAAACTTGAGAGCTGCAACGTCGTGTCATTCTGCCGTGGTAGTGGTAGAATGAGAGACTCTCTTTTTCCCAAATACAGCCTGAATTTTCCCTTAATTCTGCAGGAACTCCACAGTATACAATACTAGTAGTATCAATGGTGGTAAAATTAGCGGCGTCTTCTTGGCACCGTCCCCAAAATGACAGTTTCCAAAATGGCAGCATCCCCTTGGAACTCTTCTCCTAGATGGCGGTTGTCCTTTTTCCGTGATGGTGTGGGTGGGCTCCAAGATGGCAGTTGTCCTTCTTTCCTTATGGTCTGGGTGGGGGTTCAAGATTGCGGCACCCCAAAATGGTGAAGCTTTCAAGTAAAAGAAAATATCAGGCTCCCTAAGAAATTGCGAGTGGTCCCTTTATTGTCCAATGTCCTGGGCAAAAAGGCTCCCAGGTGTAATGGTAATGGTGGTAGATGTAATGGTGTAATACCATGATCCTCTCGGGACCTCACCAACTGCACTATGACTTAGCTTGAGGAGAGACCAGTACGTGACCCCATCAATGCCAGGAGCTCCGCCGCCTATGCAGTGAGCGAAAGCAGCAGACCAGTCCGAAAGACACACGGAAGATTCATAAGGGAGCCTTCAACAGAAGGAGCCACAACAGGGGGTAAAGGGGAGCCAAGCAGGAGGGCATACAGACTAGCAAATCTCTCGTTGCAGGCATCCGCCATGGCCTCACCCTAGAGCATACCATTATCCGTACTGCTGACATCATACACCCACGACTGGGAGGATCTCAATCCTCTCGGGTCGAGGGAGTGCCAGGCCTGACCTAATGACAGAGAGGACCGTACACGGTCACAGATCCTATCAGGGTACACATACCGCTCAGTCCTGATAAGACAAGCAGACTCACGAGAAACACCTGACTATGTGAACCAATTCTCACCACTGGAATTCTTCCAGCACCTGTAGCCCTCCTTCTGTCTCTGACAGCAGTGGTGCACATGGCAGTCCACCAGACTGGACGAATCTTAGCCAGTAGAGGAACACCTCTAGACCGCCTGGAGGTATGTACAGACAGCCACCTGCCAAAAGAACTATCCGAGCCGTGTGGCCACTTTCGAGTCCTCATCACGGACGAACAATACCTGCCCAGAGGGTGCAGGATCACCGGGAAGCGTTCACTGCCCCTCTGCTCATCAGACACCGAAAACAAGAAAAACTTATCTAACCACGAAGAACAGGGAAACACATCCAAAACGGACTTCTGAAGTGACCCCTCACCACCGGGAGAATGTTCGAGAACTGTCTTGTCAAATGGAGAGGCCACATTCATCAATGGCAGCGACAAGCCTGCGCCCCCTGGTGTCAGTCTGATCCGACCCCCCAGTCATGGTGGTGAGAATTAAAGTCACCCCAAACCAAGAATGGCTCGAGAAACTGTCGGAACCACCCGACCCACTCATTCACACTCGGAAAACTGTCACGTGGACGACAACTGGAGTCACCGATGCCGAGGAGTATATGCGATTTATACCTCCACGGAGTATCGTAACAGTGACATCCTAGGCGAAGCCGAGGAGTTCTATTGTTGGCATTTGAGCTGGAGTTATTAATCGCATATCCATCGAGTCATTGTTATTGGTACCTCTTCCTTGTGGCTACGGGCCGTTGCCCTCAATAAAATTCCATTCCTTTTCTTATTCGCGCGTGTCCACGTTACGTTGGTAGGTAGGTTGTGTACCATTGAAGGCATCTTGTGCTTTGTCATGGTGTGTACGGGGTAGAGTAAGTTACATGCTTTGTAGGCTAGAGTAAGCGTGTAGCAAAGTGAGTGTATTGCTGTAAGGTAGTATCAAGGCTTGTAAGCTCAATAAACGTAAACGTAAATAAATAATTTATGTCCATACTTGATTGTTACCAGCACTTGCCGGGACGATGTTGGAGTTTAGAGGTTGTTCGTTCGAGCACGTTGGTTCAGCAATCACGGCTGGTGGCTTGGGTGTTAGTGCTTTGTTTTCTTCTGGTCATATCAAAAACCAAAACTGGTAAAAGGGGCCGTTAAGTTCCGAATGGTTCGGCCGTTCAAAGGAGTGATCTCAACACACCAAAACATTCGTTAAGTTAATCGCACCGCTTAATAGTTTGAAGGTTGCTACTAGCACCCAAACATTGCTACTTTGGGTAGCAATGTTCAAGTTTTCATTTAACATCCGAAGTATTATTCGGTGCGATTAAGTTGGCGAATGTTTTGATGTGTTGATATCACTCCTTTGAAGGGCCAAACCATTCGGAACTTGACGGCCCTTTTTACCAGTTTTGGTTTTTGATATGATATCAGTCTTTTTTTTAAATTGTGTATTAGACTCAATTCCACTACCGTGTAGATGAGTAATAAAGTGACACGTCAACAAGAAATTGGTCTTCCACAATTTGATACCACCATTTGCCTATATGCTGAACCATTCTCAACTTGGTCAGCTCTTTACAGGTTTTTGGTTTAGTTTTAATTTTGTTGTAATTTGTTTTATTTCATTAGTTTTCGTGTATTGATATCACTCCTTTGAAGGGCTGATCCATTCTCAACTTTGTGGCCTCTTCACCAGTTTTTGGCTTTGTTGATTTTGCTTTGTTTATAGAGTTGGTTTATGTTTCGTGAATTGGACGTGAATACAATTTCTTTGGCAACGTTGTTTAGATTTACCGTACTAGACTAGTGTGTATCTAGGCACGCACGTCAGTATACACGTTGTCATTGTCCGAACTTTGGCTGTCCAATGAGAGACGATGCCGAGAATACTAACAATGGTTTAACAATATTTTCGTAGTTAAGCGCCATCCCACGCTATCCTCATTACACCCCTAGGCTCCAAACCATAAAAGATACGCAGTTCGTATCGTACTGCAGCCATTCGTCCAATTTCATAGCTGGAAGCCTTCCCGTTATCTCGGTATCGACGAATAATCACCTTATGGAAATTAACATGGGGATGAGCGAACTAGAATTAGCTAGCTACACTAGCTAGCTAGCTATTTTCAACGTTATTGAGGGTCAGATTTTGCATTGAAAGCAGCTTAGCTGGCATTCCTACACGAGTTAATTTTTGTCATGGGGGCCATTGCTCTTGATTTCAACACAATTTAAGCTTTTGTACAGCATTATTTTTCCCAAAGTACCTCAAATGTGCCCAACTATGCTTCACGATATGCTTCACTGACATTATGTCGCCATGGTTTACAAACTCGACAATTAAATTGATGTGATGTTTGTGTGATGTTCTAGCGTTTGTCTAGATTCCGAAGTCTGATTCCGAAGTATTTCTCTAGATCGCACCAAGTTAGGCAACATCATCACAACAAACATCATATCAATTCAATTGTCGAGGTTGTAAACCATTGTAGCGCGGAGCCGTAGCGTCAGTGTCTTATATCTTGAAGCCTAGTTGGGCAGATTTCAGGTACTTAGGGAAAAATAATAATGCGGTACAAAAGCTTAAATTGTGTTGAAATCGAGAGTAATGACCCACCAGATAACTCGTATAGGAATGCCAGCTAAGCTGCTTTCAATGCAAAATCTGACCCTCAATAACGTTATAAATGTTAGCTAGCTAGTAGCTAGCTAGCTTCGCTCATCCCCATGTTAAATTCTATAGGGTGATTATTCATCGATACCGAGATAACGGGGAGGCTTCCAGCTATGAAATTGGACGAATGGGTGCATTACAATACGAACTGCATACCTTTTATGGTTTGGAGCCTGGGGGCGTATCAGGGATGGCGTGGGAGGGCGTGTAAGTACGAAAATATTGTTATAACCATTGTTAGTATTGTCGGTATCGTCTCTCATTGGACGGCCAAAGTTCGGACAATGAGAACGTGGATACTGACGTACGTGCGTAGACACACACTAGTGCATCACGATAAATCTAAACAACGTTGCAAAGAGATTATTGTATTCACGTCCAATTCACGAAAAATAAACCAACTGTAAAAACAAAGCAAAATAAACAAAGCCAAAAACTGGTAAAAAGGCCATTAAGTTGACAGTGGTTCGGCCCTTCAAAGGTGTTTTATCAACAAACCAAAACTAACTAATATTGTAATACAAATTACAACAAAATTAAAACCAAACCAAAATCCATAAAGAGGTGACTAAGTTGAGAATGGTTCGGCTTATAGGCAAAAGGTAGTAGCAAATTGTTGAAAACCAATTTCTTGTTGACGTGGCACTTTATAGTACACAATCTGCACAGTATTGGATTTAAGCCAATACACAATTTTAAAAAGAGTGATATCATATCAAAAACCAAAACTGGTAAAAGAGGCCGCCAAGTTCCGAATAGTTCGGCCCTTCAAAGGAGTGATATCAACACACCAAAACATTCGCCAAATAATACTTCGGACGTTGAATGTTCTAGTTTTCATTTAACCTTCGAACTATTAAGCGGTGCGATTAACTCGGCGAATGTTTTGGTGTGTTGATATCACTCCTTTGAAGTGCCGAACCATTCGGAACTTGGCGGCCCCTTTTACCAGTTTTCGTTTTTTATTTGATTGCAATAACTTCGCCTTCCTCACTCAGTTGCTATGTCTCCATAGCAGTTTTCGCGTATTGAGGGTTAAAAAAAATAAGTTACAGCAATGAAAATAAGTCTAGCCGAGGCGTAATCATTCATTTGGTGCTTCTCTTATTTTGTACGTGCTTTAGTTCAAGAGGAGTAAAGGAATAAGCACGCACATAACATATTATTAATGCAGTACATTGGCCTACAGATAAGCATACAATATTTGTCAACTCTTGTAAATGCAGAAAACGTTAACTAAAAAAATATAAACCTTTTCATTTTGCCTTTTATACAATAAAAAGACGCTATTTCTCACTTTTTCTTGTCATTACATGCTGTTGTTATCAATTTAACTCATTTTGCCTTTTTTTTTTATCAAATGTAACTTTTTACGGAAAAAATAATAAAAATACATGAATACAAATTAACTCGGCTAAACACTTAACATTGTCATCTAGTGGCAAGAAATGGTAATACAATTTTTGATCTCAAATTCTTTCTTTTTATTGTGTAAAAGTAAACAGTAACATCGTTGGGAGGGTGAGGGGCAGATACCGAGATGTTTTTAGAAACGTTGACTGTTGAAAGTATCATCTTTGAAGCCCAGAATTGTATTTTGACCCTACCTTTACGGGGTTACAAAAATGTGTGACCCATCTGCAACCTAGAAAACCTGATATATGATTTTCTCTGCTCCTCCTCCCTTACCTTGCTCTCTCCGCCCTCCCCCATCCCCGCCCTTCCCCCATCCCCATGATAAATAATAATCCGTCCCTAAAGTACTGCATGATTGGCTATTTAATAAACCGTTAGACTTGCATAAAACCACTTGCATGTGATAGTACATTCGAAATAATGAAACAAGAGGGCACTAGCAAAAAAATTTGGCTTTTAACCAGTAAGAAAACTCTTGAAATTGCGTGGAAACCTTGAATTCTTCAAAACGAACATTTTTGCCAAGCTAAGTACTACACGGAGACAAGCTTGTAGTTGATATCTGAAAGGTGGATCGCGACCTGGAATATGTTTCAATAGCCGTAATGCTGCTGAAACTGTAGGCCAGGATTATACCAAGACATATTATTAAACTACGACTGTAATTATAAAATATAACTCCATCAAAAGTAAACATTTTTAAACCAAGTTTGGAATCTCGCCTTCTGTCTGCAGTCCCAAAAATTGTGAAATTCGGGCGAGCCAAACCTGCGATACAGAGAGGGGCAAAATACTGGAGATGTACCTTTCGACTGTCCTCTCTACAGGTCAAACAATTTGTTCTATGAAGCTGGTTCTGAGCTCATTTTACAGGTATCGCTCTGTAGATGTGCCCTTTCCATAAGGTATTTTCTAATTGGTCAAGTGGTTCAGGGGTTATGGAGCTCTAAACGACCAGATTGATTGTTTTAATTGCTTTAAACATTGTTATTATTAATAAACAAAAACGGAACGTTAAATGTTTAGAGTAAGGGTCTAAAAGTCAAAACGTAGAAGGAACACGGACAAGCTTTGACAGTCAGGGTCTAGGTGTAAAATTTTGTCAGTAGAGGCTGGTAAGCATTAGACTTACTAACACCTTACTACCTGGTGGTTAGCTTAGTTCTAGTCTATTGGATAGACCGTGTGTCTGAACGGTTGTAGCAGGTTTTCTTTGTTCTTACAATATTGTTATGGAAATTTAAGAGTACAATTTTCTTGTGACGATTCGGCATTTTATCTTTTGCTGCTTTAGATTTTTTTTATTATATTTCGTTTTGTTTCTATTATTAACACTGGCTAGTGTTATTAAAAGTCAGCCTAGGGACTCTGTGTTAAACTTTTCAATTTGGACCGTCAACTGCATTGTTTTACAGTTTAGCTGCAATTCTAAAAGTTACACGAATTAATAACAAAAACGAACGTTGCAACGTCAACGTTGTAAGAGGCTGGTAAGCATTAGACCCTTACTACCCGGTGGTCAGAAATAAATACATTTTGACGAAAACCTGGAAATCCTGCTACAATGACCCATGTGATGATCCAGTGGTAGTACGGTATACGTTTGCTGCTTTGCTTTATGTTGAAAATTATTTGTCCATTTAGTAACATGGCAGGGTACCGCAGCAGACAGCATTACTGGTTATCCTCTACCGTAAATCTACGAAATATAATAAAAAATTCTAAAGCATCAAAAGACAAAATGCCAAACTTCATAAGAAAATTATGTACTTAAAGTTCCGTAACAATATTCTAAGAACAAAGAAAACCTGCTACAACCGTTCATACACACGTTCTGTCCGAATAGACTAATCTAATGCTTACCAGCCTCTTACAAAATTTAACAACTAGACCCTTACTGTCAAAGCTTGTCCGTGTTCCTTCTAGGTTTTGACTTTCAGACCCTTACTCTAAACATTTAACGTTCCGTTTTTGTTTATTAATAAACCAAAGTATCATAGCAGAAATACGGCAACGGCAAGGACTCCCGAAAAGGGAACCGACCCTAACAAAGAAAACGAGCGAGTGTGTCAATTCTTTGCATAGAAATACAATGAAAACGGGCGAGTGTGTCAATTCTTTGCCTAGAAATACAATCAAAAAAAGGCGAGTGTGTCAATTCTTTACCTAGAAGTTGAAAATGGTACTACGTTGTTGCCTTGAAAGAAGTTGAAATTGGCACGTTGTTGCCTCGACAAACAATTTGCTCTGCGCGGTCATCCCAGAGTCATGTCTTAAATGACGCCATGTACGAAAGACAGTTATTTTCCGTATCACACGGTACGGATTGCTCAAGCCAAAGTGATACTCTTGCGAGTGGGGAGGAGGCCCTGTACGACTATTGCCCGTGTGTGGGGCAGTGCGTGTTTGACCAATAAGCATATGATTACCCATTAATTGAACAACAAAATTCCAAACAACAACCAAGCTCAGTCAACGTTCAGGCAAGAGTGAACGTCATGCACGAAGGACAGTCATTTTTCACACGTTACGGATCACTCATGCCAAACCGATAGTTGGGAGAGGTTGCGTGTGTGTGTGTGTGTGTGTGTGTGTGTTTGTATGTGTGTGTTTGGTGGAAAGCGAGAAGAATAACTCTTATACACACCCGTCCACTGAAGCAAGACTAAACCGAGGAGCTCTTCGATGAATAAAATCTGCACTACTTTTAATTGTATGGAAACACCCAATTGTAAAATCCTCAGTGGGCAACTGCTAAGAGAATTATGGTGTTGTCGTGAGGTGGTTAAATGTGTGTAGTCAAATCAATCCGTGATAATAAGATGTAATTTCGTATATTAAGCCTACGGTTGTTTTTGTTGGGGGTGACTCTTTACCGGAAATGATTTTACCAGATTTGAGATGTCTGTATTTTTTAAGGTTGTGTTTGTCCTAGTCTCAATAAAAAAAAGTATTTTTTAAGGTTGTGTTTGTCCTAGTCTCAATAAAAAAAACCTTCAGCACAGTGTCATTATTAAATATTTTACACGCTAGATTGAATAGTGTCTCTCTAATCAGGTGGGCAGGTGGGTGTTTAAATGATCCAACCCTTCCCAAACCCCTCCCATCCCGTCCCACCCCTCCGATAACTGCAGCCATGATATGGCGGAGGTGGCAGTGTCCCGATGATAGGAGGAGGAAGCTAGTAGCAGTGAACTTTGTGGTTGCCTGACTAAAGGGGAGACCGGATTCCAAACCATTTCGCTCTAAGACCACGGTTCCCGAGTTACGGTCAGTTACTTAAAAAAATGAACTCGGTGCCATCTACCTGATAAATGTGCTGAACATTGGTTATGTCGAGTGGCTGGAATTCCACAAGCAGTTTGTTGAATCTACACTGTGATGCAGAAGAGAGCAAAAAGCAGATGGCGAGGGGGTGTAGGACCAGCTCCTTAATAATGACGTCTACCAAGCCACCCCATCCGCTATCCCCACCCCAATACCCACATCACAACCCCAACACCCCATTCCCACCCCAACACCCACATCACAACCCCATTCCCACCCCACCCCAACATCCACATCCACAACCCCATTCCCACCCCAACACCCACATCACAACCCCATCCCCTATCCCCTCCCCAACACCCACATCACAACCTGACAGAGAACGTAGAAGAGCGGTTGGTACGTTCCACTGACTTCCCTTTAATGTCCATATTGTGGTCCGTGGATCGTGCCAGATCTTCTGTTATTTTAGGGTTTAATGTTGCTACCTTGCAAAGCAAATGTAGGAAATGATACAAGTATGCGTTAGGGTAACACGTACTTGTATTGTCGGCAAACAACCTTATTCCTGTACACACAATCACAACTACAGTTCAATAACACAAGAAAATGCTACAGGACAAACCAAAGTAGTGGACTCAACGTATTTTCTGGACCTGACACAGAGAAGGCCCAGAAAAAACGGAACAGCCAGTTTATCCAAAAAAAGAGAGAGAAAAAAAACAAAGGGTTAAAGGGTTTAACGAGCGTTAACCACTCCTGGTCATCTGCCCGAAGCCCTAAGGCCCTATGTCTGCAACAGCTAGATTTCCAGGCGGTCACCCACCCAAGTATCAATCCAGCCCAATGCTGCTTAACTTCGGGGATCTGACGAGAACCGGTGTTTCCAGCACTGCAAGGCCGCAGACAAAAAAAAAACAGCAATGATATGTAACAATACGAAGGTTAATAATAACTGCTACAATAGCATGCATCCAATACTTAGGTTATTGTTAAAAGGTATTTACTTCGCCATAAACAGGTCCTCTTTTACAACAAGCGTGAAGATAACAATCAAAGAGGTTACAACCTCTGACACATCTTCCCTTTAGCCGAAACACTTGTTTCAGTTCATGAACCCTAATAAATGATTAACTCTATATGCAGTCACACACAAGGAGTACATATTTCGAAATGTAATTGTCTCAAGTTATTAGAGGAAGGATCAGAACCAGTAGATCATGCAAAAAGGTGTAGAAATTATTGTCTTCAACAGCACCCCACCCATTCGGTGCACTCAATGAAGGAACAGCGTATTCCATTAATTCTAGGAATGCAAGGGGAGTAGCAGAATAGTTCTATTTTCGACCAGAGAGAGACAGGACAGATACCAAAATGGCAGGCCCCCCCCCCCCCCCACCAGGAAAATCGGAAATGCCTCCATGTTCCAAGCCGGTTATTGTCATGGTAATCAGTGGTGGAAGAGGAAACACCACCATTTAAAAAAAAAAGATGAATACCCCTATTTAGCACCCCCTATGATCGGGTATACTATTTAGCTCTCCCTAGACTTGGCTTTGGAGTATGGTCCCTTGAAGTTCAGTTGATCGTAATTTTCTCAGTGGGCATTTTTTCGAGAATGATATTTGAATCTGGCTCGTTTGAATGAGTGGCGTCAATGCTGACCAGCATAGTCATATTCTTAGCTGAAGAACTAATGTTAATGATAGGTAGTTATAGATAGAGCAATTTTTTTAACTGCCTCAGGCTTCCCCTACTTACTACGGGTCCTGGAATACTATTCGGCACCCCCTAGTACTGGTATGCTGTTCAGCTTATCCTTGAACTGGGTATACTATTTTTTAACACCCCCTAGTATTTAACAGGTATTTTACAAAAGTTTTTCAATGACATCACTTCCTGCCAGCCATTTTGGGGATGTTTTATATTGAAGATGTTTCATATTGGGGATGGTTCATATTTTGGGATGTCTCAAATTGAAATCATTTTGGGGAGTTGTGAATACTTTGCTCCCGGTTGGTCCTCATTTTCTCAGCGGACACTTTGAGTTTCGATACCCACAATTATTTAGAATTGCCCTAACTCGGTAACCGCTGGTCCTAGAGCAAAACCGAGCAAAATTTGGCCACCCTTTCAAGAACCTCACTGGGGGTCCTACCTAATTGATGGTAATTTTGTCCCAAAATTAGGTACCGTCATTTTTGGGAGTTGGCCCACTCCGGTAACTGTTCGGGATTTGGATATCCCCGGCTGCGCCCTACGTGTGGCTCACCCCAAAAATTGGGTATCACCTCATTTGGAAGTTGGCCCACCCCACTAACTCGAGAACCTATAGTCCTAGAGCAAAACGGTTCGGATTTAGCATCTCCAGGCTATGTCTTACGTGTGACCCTCCCAAGAAATCGACTGCTGTTATTTTTGGCAAGTTGGCCCACCCCCGTGTTTCGCCTCAACTGGTCGTAATTCGAGTGAAACGGATCGAAATGTGGGTTCCCCTCGCCTAACCCCACTGTTGATCCTGCCCAAAAAAATTTTTTGCCTACCCACAAAATTTGGCTATTTTCAAATAACTGTAACTTCTAAACTAACGGTTGTAGCGTGAAACCGTTCAAAATTTGATTTCCCCTTTTGTAACCCTACACATTGAACATAGACTAGGAGGTGACAGCCACCAAGGTCATTTTTTCAATTTTTTTATTGTTGTTTTAAATGAAAGCCAGAGTTGCCCATTTTATCCCTAAGTCAAAAGTATATCCTCTTTTTCATTTTCGGTTACGATTTCGATAGCCTCCAGCCTTGCTAGAATTTCGATAATTTCATGTTTTTGTTCTGCTACCCCCACCAACGATAAACCAATCAAGATTCTAAGCCTATCTACCAACTCGTTCGCGTTGTTACAATCTACTTCTGCGGTGTCTGCTTCCGATGCTTCGTCGTCCGACCTATTCGATTCGTCCAAATCTTTTTCTTCTTCTTCTGACTCGACATCATCTTCATCCTCGGGGAGACCCCAACCCCTTTTTCGTTCCGCCTTCAAGCCCTCCCAGATTGATTTGATAACGCGAGCGTACTTGTAGCCGCTATTTGATTTAGGCTTTCCGGAGTAAGGGTCGTTTTTGCGGTATATGGCGTGATTGTCTTTCAGGATAGATGCGTACGAAGCAAAAACCTTGGTGTGGTAAGTTTCGAACTCCAAGTATTTTCGGGTCAGTAAACTCCACAGCTGATTTCTTCCTTGGTAAGGCTTTCCTTCCAACACCAAGTCGTTCTCGAATATCTCTATCAGTATATTCCCTATCATTAGGTCTCCTCCCCCGTCGTACCGTAACCCGAAGACGGAATCGTTTTCTCTCGGCGTCGTGAAAAATATATGCAAATAATAACTTGCAGTCGCACCCAACGCTCGGTCCTTCAGAAGCTACTCTAAAGAGCGATGGGGAGGTCTCGTGGGCGTGTCCTATTCTGACGTGTCACTGTGCTGGTCGTCGTCATCGTATTTACGTTTTTCAGCCTCAGGTTCCTCATCGTCTTCATATTTACGTTTTTTATCCTCGGGTTCCTCATCGTCATCTTTCACATAGGGTTTTAACGAATCTCGACGGCCTTTGGATCGCCTATCTTTTTTTTCGTTGCACCAAACTTTTTTATCAAGTTCTGTACTAGATATCCTCGTTTATCTCCCATTCTTGTCCTGTCTAACCTCAGTACTAAAGTATAAATATTTTATCTCTTTAATAATCTAAATATTCTTTTTATAACTGAGAATAGGGAAAACCTAAAACCTAGACCTATTTAATGGAAAACGTCCAAAATATGAAAACAAAATCTAAAACATACCGGCAATGTCCAAAATACGTAAGCTAAACCTATACGTCCGTTTTATTCACGTATCGTCTTTTTCATCCCCGTTCTGCACGCATTAATTGTGTGTTAATTGTTCGTTTCACCTTGTTTTAAAGGAACCTTGAGGAACGTTATACAAGCATCGAAAATACGTACGCGAAAACATATAACTGACTTTTCATTCATGGTTTGATGTTTCCATTGCGTTTTGTGCAACTTTGAACGAACATGCTGCAAACCTATTTATTCTCGACGTCGTATAATACGTAGGCACGAAGCTCTACGACTTATGCTGCTAAACTTCCGAGTATAAAGGCCTATTAGGCCCGACTTTTTTTATCGAATTTAAAAGAATCTCTAGAAAAGAGGCATTTTCTGGACGGAGGAGAACATGTAACTCGTTGTTAGGAGATGGCATTGAGGAGGGGCTCGGATTACTCTTAAAATCCAACATGATTTTGTATATGTTTTTCACTTTTATTATATAAAAATATAATAAGAATGTTAAAAAATAATAATTAAGAAAAATGAACCTAGTGTGTTCAATGTGTAGGGTTACATAAGGGGGAATTTCGAACGGGTTCGCTCTACGATCATTAGTTTAGTTTAGCTATTTAAAGATAGCCAAATTTTGTGGGTGGGCCAAAAATTATTTTTACTGGATCAACTGCGGGGTTAGGCGATGGGAACCCAAATTTCGATCCGTTTCGCTCGAGTTACGGCCAGTCGAGTCGAAACACGGGGGTGGGCCAACTTGCCTAAAATGACAGTAGTCGATAACTGGGAGGGTCATGCTTAGGCCATAGCCTGGGGATGCTAAATCCCGAACCGTTTTGCTCTAGGACTAACGGTTCTCAAGTTAGTGGGGTGGGCCAACTTCCAAAAAAGGTGATACCCAATTTCTGAGGGTGGACCACATGTAGGGCGCAGCCAGTGATAGCCAAATACCGAACGGTTTCGCTCTAGGACAGGCTGTTTAGAAGTTGCTGGGGTGGGCCAACTCCCAAAAATGACCTAATTTTGGGTGGGCCATCAGTTAGGTAGGACCCCCAGATATTATCGAACTTTTCGCTCGGTTTTGCTCTAGGACCAGCGGTTACCGAGTTAGAGCAGTGTTTCCTCTTCCACCACCGATTACCATGACAACAACCGGCTTGGAAAATGGAGGCATTTCCGGTTTTCATAGGGGCTGCCATTTTGGTATCTGTCCTGTCTCTCCCTGGTCGAAAATAGTACTATACTACTACTCAAGGGAACTCTTCTCTGAAATAACTTGAACCATTCCCGGCTAAATTGTTTCCTTGCTGTAAGCAAGTTGCTATTGCATTGTGCCCCTAGTAGTTTTAACGGTAAAATACACCGGACGTGTTTAAAGTGGTTTGTAGAGGGAAACTTCCTCCGTCATAGTAAAACTGTCGCTAAATGTCTTCTCAGGTTTAGGAATCTGTAGAGTCATTGTAATTTTATCGACATATATCTTCTCAGGGTTAGGGGTGACTCGAGGGCACTCGTCACTGTATCGGAGTTTTACAAAAATCATCTTGTCGTGTAATGTCACTCCCCTTAACCCGAGCGAAGCTGTGGACCCCGACTTCAATTCAGTACCTCCTGCCAGAGCAGATGACTTCAATTGGGTCTGTTTTTCTCAATCTTCCCGGCATGAGTTACAATTGTGTCT
Source organism: Lithobius niger (assembly GCA_023313725.1). Classification (NCBI taxonomy): domain Eukaryota; kingdom Metazoa; phylum Arthropoda; class Chilopoda; order Lithobiomorpha; family Lithobiidae; genus Lithobius; species Lithobius niger. The sequence goes on along the minus strand of JAHWFP010092868.1, from coordinate 46,554 downwards.
TTACCGAAAGACCTCTTGATCACGTAGTATTTGTAGGCGAGGGTCGATTGAATGATGTGCTTGGAATTCATCTTGAGTGTATGCATTGGGTTCTGAAGACGTGAACGGGGCCCACCACCCTGGTTAACACATGACCAATGACGTGTTCTATAACGTGACACATGACGTGAAGTGTTCTGTAAATCTGTTCTTCCATTAGGTTATGTTCTTTATGGGTGATGCTTAGTCTTGATGGTTTTATGTCAAAGTTGTATGATTACTATTCAACTCGTACTGAACAAGTTGTTTCCAGAGTAAACTCCTAGTACTATCAATACTCGTATCCGGTATTTCACTTTTTACTCCCCTTGACTTACGGTTGTCTTATAGTGTTCATACGCAATGTAGTTTTCTCATTAACGGTGCTAAGTGTAGGGTATGCAAAACTGGGGGCGCCACTGTTTTAGCACATAACCTTCCTTCTAATATATCTAGGTATATTGTACTATTTCGGGTGATTAACGTAGCAAATCGTTTACAGTGCAAAGCACTGCTTGGACAAAGCTCTTCTGACTTGCTTAGCCCCAGAATGGCTTCGATCTCACTTTGAAACCCCATTCGCCATATTTAAAACAGAGTGTTGTTAAAAGATTGGGTTTTATGGAAGTCTGAACTCATAATGACAGGTGGAACAAAAATGTTATAGAAAGTTAAGCATCCGTTCCTTCTACCATACTGACAGAGAAAGTTGTAGAGTGGTTGGTACGTTCCACTGACTTCCCTTTAATGTCCATATTGAGGTCCGTGGATCATGACAGGTCTTCTGTTATTTTAGGGTTTAAGGTTGCTACCTTGCACAGCAAATGTAGCAGGAGGCGTTAGGGTAACACTTACTTGTATTGTCGACAAACAACCTCATTACTTTACACACAATCACAACTACAGTTCAATAGCCCAAGAAAATGGTGGGCCAAGCAGCCAAGCAACACTTGACCCTTCACCAGCTACACGACAATCCAAACTATTGGACTCTACGTATTTTCTGGACTTGACACAGAGAAGGCCCAGAAAAACGAAAGAGCCAGTTTACCCAAGAAAAAAGAGAGAAAAAAACAACAATGATATGTAACAATACAAAGGTTAATACTAACTGCTACAAAAGCATGCACCCAATACTTAGGTATCGTTAAAAGGGTTTAGTTTAAAAATCGTTAAGCTTCGCCATAAACAGGTCCTCTTTTACAACAAGTGTGAGGCTAACAAAAAAAGAGGTTACAACCTCTGACACAACCCTATTCCCACCCCAACACCCACATCACAACCTCATTCCCACCCGAAGAACCACATCACAACCCCATTCCCACCCCACCTCAACACCCACATTACAACCCCATTCCCATCCCAACCCAACCCAACATCACAACCCCATTCCAATCCCACCCTTACTTTACATCACAACCCCATTCCCACCCTACCCTTACTTTACACCACAACCCTATTCCCACCCCACCTTAACTTTACCCCACAACCTCATGCAGACCCCATTCCACCCTCTGAGCAGTCCCTAAACATGGTCTGAGTTAGTAACCTGTCTTATCCCTTCAGATAAAAAAAACAATCAGTGTGCAGGAAAAATAGGAAGGTGATATTCTGTTCAGATGCTGAAGTTAAAAGGCAGACAGCAGCAGCTCTCGTAGCCACTGCAGCAGGTGGCTGGATCATTCCCATTTTCCTAACTGTTGGAGGGATATTTTCTTTGCCAGTCAGCAGTGGTGCGTAGCAGCCAGGTGTGACAGCTGGTGTGCAAGCGGACGGACTATACCCATTCTATATTTGCTGGAGGGAGATTTTCCTGTACCGGTAAATAGGCTATTGGTTGGTAAGGAGATGCTAGGGGACGTCAATAGCAGTTTAAATAATATACCCGGGCATAGGAGGTGCTACTACACCCATTTTTCGACCAAAAAATAATTTTACGAAAAATTTTGACTGGGCCAACTGATACCCCCGGTAGTGTGAGGGCTGTTCCAGATGGGGACCAAAATCCGCTAGATTTGTTCAAGGACCATTATTTTGGAAGTTATGGGCTTTTTAAATAATTTCGAAAGTCGAAACTGAAACAGTGGCCATCTTAGAAAATGGTAGCATTTCCGGTTCCACTCTTCAATATGGAGGCACTTCCGGTTCCTTTAAAGACAGGAAGTGACGTCATTCAAATTGTTGGACCGGTAGTGACGTCAAGACCTTCCAAATTGATGGTGTTCTTCCAAGATGGCGGCACTTCCGGTTTATATGGGGGCAGCCATCTTGTGCATGTGTCTGCCAAATCGCATTTTCTTACTACTCAGGGGGAGGTGAGGGTGGAGGAGAAATTGAAGAGAGTCGAAAAATCGAGCTAAAATGAGTCGAGAAGACAAGAGATTTGTTCTATTCGAGCATGAGAATAGACGAGAAGTCACGAGAATTTAAAATTAAAGGTCGAGACGAGACCAGATTTTATCAAATCTCGTCTCGTCTCGATGGCAACACTAGCAATGGGGATACCATAGCGCAGTACCTGGCGCTCAAAGCAAGATGGAGGGATTATGAATAAAATATTACACGATTTAACAGCACTTGGCCACATGCCAGTGGTGCTATCATAAGTACTGCCACAAGAGACCAGTTTAATATACTCATAATTTTCTCTTCTCCACGAGTTTCATTCCGTACTTTAAGAAGTGCCAAGCAATTGCGCTAATCAGGTGTTTTTACACCATGGTAATTCAGCTAGTGATTTGGAAAAATTATCTTTACTTAAAGTAGGCTGGAGTGGTATTTGCAACAAGACTGTTATAAAAACAAGCTGGAGGAACTACAGTGAGTAAGTTATCTGATAATACTACATGTGGTCAATCAGTGGTGCACGTGTAGCTGCGAGCACTGGGGCATCAAATCGATAGGGGGTCTGCCAACAGTACATCTCTGGCTTCTTACAGACTCAGGTTCGTTCCTAGTGAAGGGAAGTGTATATGTGCGGGTTTCTGTCCGGCTGTTTCCTGCCCATTGTGCGAGGGTTTCCTCCAGGTACTCCCTTTCCTCTCTCATGCTGCAAAAAAAAACTGTCATGATGGTGGTATCTGCCACTTAACATCTGTTGCTTGGGCCTTCAAAAAGCTCTACGCTTATTGACACACCTTCTGTTCTATTACTAAGGTAACAGTAATAACCTGAAACTTTAGGTATTAAGGTATGAATTGTGTGGTCAGAGCTTATGCTTTATTTACCTTTGCGTTGTGTTTAGCGTAAAGTTTCTTAAAAATATTGTAGACTTGTTCATGCAGCGTTAAACACTAATTCTTATTTTTTTCTTTGTCTTTTTCACAGACACCATTGTCAACTCCGAATGCCCTGTGGCTCCATCCCGGGGCAGCAACGTGGCCTGGACACCCGTGGCAGGCTTGGTGCTGACCGCTATTCAGCTGGCCGTCCAGCTGGCGTGATGAGGCTCCTCGTCACTCCTTACCCACCCCACACAAAATGATACAGGCCTGCTAAGGAACAAGGAGGAAAAACACAAAATGGCTGTTGGGGGGGCCGCAGCCAGCAGGGAAAACGCTGGTGCGAATAACTTCTCTCTTCTTCGCTTGTCAACTCGTGCCATTGTTCTTTGCAGGAGGCTGCGCCAATTGTACATCCCCCCCTCCCCCCCAGCAAACCAATCCCGTTCCTCCTTACATGTGAAAATACGACGGGGTGCCTTTAAGAAAAGTATGACGACATCATCCAAATGGCTCGTTGCTAAAACAAAACGAGTCGACTCTACTACTGCCACGACTGGTGTGTGCTGTCATTGGTGGATTCCCACGTCACGTGGTTAGTCTTTCCTGCAGCTTTTCGTCCACCGCGCAAGTAGTCCGCAACCATCCTGGCACCAGGACAGGCTTTGTTTAATGAAATGATGAAAAACGAAATGAAATGAAATGTAATGAAATGAATGAATGGAAACCACCACAACCACACTTCATCACCAGAGGCATGGGATTTGTGAGGGAAAAATCATTTTGCATATAAAAAAAACAACAACGAGGGGAGGGGTGTGCTTATATATATATATATATA